>QJOA01000542.1:0-44972 GCA_004155915.1 Monosporascus sp. CRB-9-2 | reverse complement strand
CCCCCCCCCCCCCTTCTGTTCTCCCCCCTCCGTTCTCCTCCCCCCCTCCTCCCCCGCCTCCACATGTGGTGATCTCGGCTCCCGTCAGGTATGTTATACCATCACTATCCACCCAATATGCTCAATAACGTCTCCTCCTATACATACGGCGGCTCCAGGTCCTTGTTAATAATTCGGCCGGGCGGAGGTGTTCGAATCATTCTCCCTCTCCCATATCGGTTTCACTTCTGCCTAACTGTCGACATCATGTACCGGTCCATATCGCAACCCATGATGGCCACTGTGAAATGCCCAAGTGAGTAGCTTTATCTCCTTGGCCCATTTGACTTGACCATATTAATGATCCGACCGGCATTTCCCAAACGTATATGCAGCACTCGGTGACGTACGTCTCTGACAATGCCTCCTGGTAACCCCGCCTTCGTGGCATCATGGGAAGTATTTCCAAGTTCACTGATTCCCGATAAGACGCTGACAAGAAGTACCTCCTCCAGAGCCACAAAGCATACCGTCAAAATACGGCATCGTATTACCATCACATCCTGCCTGACTGCGACCATTTGTCGGCCTCTCTTACGTATCCGCGTGGCTTGATGAGCGCTGTACGTGGGACAGTCAAATGCCAGTACTTCACACTGAGGATGTTGGCACCATGATTGTCAATGACCCGTACCAGATTGTCCCATCGCAATACACAGTAAGACAGGCAGCTCCAGCATCTCGAGCCTTTACGCCCATGACCCACACCACTCGGTGTTTTCGCAGCGTCAACCAGCAGGTGGCCCAGTTCTGAGGTATGGTCTCTCTCGATGCCTCTTGTGTTAAAGACTAACATACCGAACTCGGTTCTTGGTAAGAGGCTTTCAGCTCATTGGCGTACTTGTTGAGCGGGATTTGCGTCTTGCGTGTCGTAGGCAGGTTTGAGGTATGTTCCGTCTCGTCCTTGTCCATTTAATGGACTGTGTTGTTGACCTTCTTGCGTTGCTTGAGGTTGCTCTGGTCTACCTCGTGTACATTGCGGAGTTCTTGCGTCGCTCAAGGTTCCTTTGGTCTACCTCGTGTACATCGCGGAGTTCATGAGTCGCTTGAGGTTCCTCCGGTTTACCTCGTGTACACTGCGGAGTTCTTGCGTCGTTTGAGGTTCGTCTGGTCTGCCTTATCTACCTCCGTATGTCCTTCGTTGGACACGAGGTATTTCTGGTGTCACTGGTTTATGCTTACTAGGTATTAGGATATTCTGCCCGGGATGCTCGGTATTTATGAGATGTTTAATGGTAGATTCTAGGTACCTAGTACCGGTAAAGTTCGCTGTCGCGTTTACTTTGTCGTCCAGTTGACAGTCTTGGTTAGGACAGTGGGGGGATTTGGAGGTAGGGTAGGAGACGTGGAAGATAACGAAGGGATCTTGAAAAATCAGAAGCGATTATGTTGATGGATTGGTATAAGAGAGCTAGCTTTCTCAATAGCTTAGTTTAAAATACAACTTTCTAAACGGTCATATAACCTATTACGTAACCGCATTAATTAATTAAGAGAGGTTAAAAAGGCGATCTTGCCTAAATATAAAATCTTTAAATAAAAAAAATTTAATAAACCTTTTTTTAATTAAAATTTAATAATTTTTATTAGCTTACTTTTTTTTTAATAATTTAAAACTGCTTATTTTACGTTTTTAAAGTTTAAATTAAAATATTTCACTTAAATAAAGAGCTTATCAGGTTTTTTATTTATTCTTATTTCTTAAGGCATTTTCTCATTAATATTTATAGACCCTTATTTTTTAAATTCCGCTTATAAAAAAATTATTTTAAAACCGTTCGGAATATAAAGCGAAAAACGTTAAAAAAAGCGAGATAAAAATTATTTAAAATAAATTTCTAAAGTTTAATAACTAAGGTTTTTTCTTAATATCGAAATTTCTTTTATAAATAAGCTTAATTTAATTGTTTTGTTTAAATTTAAAATTATTATCAAGTTTTTTAAGTTTAAAATAAAATTTTATTTTTTAAAAAAAGAATTAAAAAAAATCGTAAAGAAAAAAAATTAAAAACGGTCTTTAATATAACGGTAATTTTTAAATGTTATTTTTATACTTTTTCGCTTAAAATGTTTTAAAATTATTTTATATAATTTATTTATTTTAATTACTAAAAATTAGTTTTAAAATTTATTCGTTTAAAAGTTAAATTAAGTTTTTTATTATAAAAAAGTAATTCGATTTTATAGAAATCTTTAAGTCTTTTTTATATTCTTTATGTTTAATAAAAAATTACTTACCCGATTTATATTTTTTAAATAAACGTTATATAATTTAATTAAAAATTTACGAAAATTTAAACTCGTTATAATTAAGTAAAAAGTTTCGAATATTAAATAATATAAAGATTAAATTTTTTTTAAAAATTAAAATTTAATTTTAAAGTTTATTAAAACTTTATTATAATAACTTTTTTATATAATAAGTTCCTAATTAAATATAATATAATAATTTTTTTTAATAAATTAAAGCCGGTTAAAAACTTAATAATAATCGTAAAGCTTTTAAATCTTTATAAATTATTCTAATTTTTAATTTTAAACTAGTATTTTTAAAAATAATAAAATAATTATTATTTATTTTAACTATAATATTTTCCTTTTTAAACGCTTAATTTATTTAAAAATTTAATAAAATTTAATTTAATACTTTTTACCTTATAATTAAGTTTTTTACGAAAAATAAAAACTTAAAAATTTTCTTTTTTTATAAGATATATTAGCTCGACTTAATACTTAACTGGTTAAATAGGCTTTGAATTTGACGATAATAAATAAAGCCTTTTTTTAAGATTTTTCTTTTCTTTATCTTAATATGGAACTAAATAACAAAGTTTATAAAGAAAAAGTTAGAATTATTACTTATATATTGTGACGGCAGCCACCAGGATCAAACCGTGAGGCTGGCAACCGTTACATGGAGCTGACAGCTGCCATATGAACTAGCCACCTGCCATATAGAGAGTAGGGATATTTATAGATCTTTACACATTTTGCGATTTTGCCTTTCTTTCCTTTTTTTTAGCTTAAAATTTTCGTTTATAGCGTTAATAAATTAGTTATTATGTTATATTAATGCTGGCCGTAATATTATTTTAATTTTAATTTTAATTTTAATTTTAAATTTAATTTTTATTTTTTTTGCTAGTTTAGCGATTAATAAATAAGGTATTATATTCTTTTACGTCGATACGTAACGACGAAAAATAACGCGTTTTAAATTAGACTTAAAACCAAAACCAAAATTAACCAGCATTAAAATTAAATATTTATTAGGAAGAATTATTTATTAACTAGTTAACGTTTAAAGCGACTTAAATTAATTAAAGGTAAAATCGAAAATATAAAAAACGAAATATTTTTTTAAAATTTAAACCAGAGTATAAAAAAGATAAATATTTTGAAAAAACGGCAGAAAACGACGTACCGAAAAACGAGACCGAATTTTTAAAAATAAAAGGTTTATTAAATTAAGATTATAATTATTTAAAAGCCGATCCCGATAAATAATTAATTAATAAAATGGCTAACGATAATCAAAACCTTTAAGGAGAATTTTAAAAATTCCGCGACGAAATTGTTTATTTTTAAGCCAGATAAAGTTATTATTTTCCTATTTTTTCCGACGACGCCGACCGCCCTCGCCGAGAAAACATAATTAATAACGTTTTTGGTAATACTAGCACGTTTCGCTTTATCAATATAACAATATAACTTGCTTTTCGTAAATTTATAAAAAATAATAATATAAATTTTAACTATAACCGAAAAAAAAGAACTTACGTTAATAATTTAGTTAAGTTTAACGGTAATAAAACTAAATTTAACGCTTAAGTTTATAAGATTATAAATAAATTCGAAATAAATAAACCGATTTTTCGGAACGAAAAGATTTGTATAATTTATTTAATAAGCTTTTTAAAAAGAAGGATTAAATAAGTAATTAAAATTCGTTACCGATTAATTATATAACCTTTTTTTACGTAACCGAAATAATTTAAGTATTAAAATTATCGTATTACGATTTGAATTAAATTTCCGTTACTAAAAAAACTTTCCATATTTTCGGTTTTAAACCCGGCAAAAATTAAAATATTTACGATTTTATCTTTAAATTTAACGTTTTCTTTTAAAAAGTTAAAATCGTCGAAAATAAATAAAAGTAAATTTTATAGAAATATATTTCCCCAAACCTTGATTTACGTTTTCTTAAAAATAGCCGCAACCCTAACGTTATTTACGAAAAGTTTTATAACCGTATCGTTATAACTGTTTATAACAACTAGCTTGCCTATAAAAAACGTTAGCAAAAGCGTAAGCCCTAATTATACGACCTTAATGGACCGAAAGATAAAAAACCCCGTTCGAATAGTAATCCCGGTAAACCGAAAACCTTAGGTAATACCGGTAAGCCTTTATCGGAGGCCAAGAAAAAGGTTTATTAGAAGGTTGGTACGTATTTTAATTATAGCAAAATAGGATATAAAGCTAACGATTGCCCTAATAAAAAAAAGGTTGTTACGATAAAAATAATAAATAATTCGTTTAATTTTAACGAATCGGAAAAAAAATAAAACCGTCGGAAGATTTTTCGATAATTCTTTTTATATTAATAATAACGGAAATAAATAAACCTAAAAAATGTAAAATTTTTGTTAAAATTACGTAAATTTAAATAAATAAAATTGGTTTATATTATACCGCTTTTTATAATACCGGAATACAAACCCGATTTTTCGTTAATCTTTTTTTTGTTAAATAAGCAAAAAAAACGATTATAAGTTTGTATTATCCGGTTAAAAAAACTAATTTAATTACAAAATTACCGGAAATAATTTACTGGCCAAATAAAAACTTAAATAAATATAATATTCGAAATTAACGGATAATCTTTTTTCGATTAAGTTTTTTAAATTATAAATACCGAATATAATATTTTTATCGGTTTTGATTGGAAAAAAAATACAGCTTATTATTAAACTGCAAAAACAAAAATATTATCTGGCCCGACGACTTTCCAGCTTTGGTTAAATTCTTACCGGCGATTGAACTTCCAGTTCGATACCTGCTGGACGGGCACGTCGACCTTAAAATTCAGGAAGATTTTTACCGCCGCGACCGTATTATAAAAAAGGTCGATAAATAATATTAAATTTTTTAACGTTTATAAAGAAAACCCGAAAACGATTTATTTTAATATCCGTACTTATTATTCCGTTAAATATAGTAAATAAAAAAGATATACCGGACGTATATAATACCAAGCCGACTATTTCCGCTATAAAAACTATTAAAAATAACGTAATTATCGCCTTATTAACGAATAAATTGGAAATTAACCCCCGTACGAAATAATAAAATAAATTTTTGTTACTTTAAAAAGCTATTTTTTTAAAAAATAAAAAGTCGAACGCTATAATAATAACCGTCTTATAAAAGTGGAAAATATATAACGGCCAAAAAATCTCTTTTTTTAAAAACAAAGATCCGGAATATATAAAACGAATCCGGAAATTTTTATTAAAATTTTTCGTTTACTTAAAAAAATTCTTTTCGAAAAAAAAAGCTAATACTTTTTTAAACTTCCGACCCGGCCATAACATGGTTCTAGAATTCGATCGGCCGATATCCGCTTTTAAATTTTTAACTTACCGAATATCCGTTTAATACCTTCCGATAAAAAAAAAAGTGGTAAATAAATTATTAAAAATAAACTTTATTAAATTATATATATAAAAAAATGCTGTTTTAATTTTATTTTTCCCAAAATTATATTTATCGAAATGCCGGTTTTATATTAATTACCGTTAAAAAAATTAATATTTAAAAAAATATTTAATTTTAACTTTTTTATTTAACGGTATTATATTTAATTATTGAAACGTTAAATATTTTACTAAAATTAATATTATTTAGGCGTTTTATAAATTTTATATTATTGTTAAGTTAAAATATTTAATAATATTTAAAATCCGTTAAAAAACGTTTTAATAAAAAGTACTTTTATTTAAATTTAAAATAAGCCTTATTTAATAATAATCGTTTATTAATACCTAATTATATAAACTTTTTAATTATTATATAAGCGTATACGTTAACGACGTATTAATTTATTCCGGCCTTAAAAAAAATATTAGAAATATTTTAAAAAGTTATTTACCGGTTATATAAAGTTAACTTTTAAGGAAATATTAAAAAGTTCCGGTTTAACGTTAAAAAAATGGATTATTTTGGTATCGTTATAAAGGTAAGCGTAAATATTTTTATCGATTTAGCCAAAATTAAAGTAATTTAAAAATAAAAGTTCGAAAATTTTAATAACCGTATTATAATCCGTTTATTTATAAAAATTTATAATTACGTACAAATATTTTGCCATTATAAAAGCAGTATAGCCGAATTATTAAACCGTTTATTAAAAAAAGATGTTTTTTTCGTAATAAAACCCGAATAAAAACGGGCTTTCGAAAAAATAAAACGGTTTGTTTATAAAACCTTAATTTTTGCTTTTTTTCGACCTAATTAACCGATTAAAATAAAAATAAACGTATTCCGTAATATGATTAAACGTATTATTTAATAATAATAAAAAATAACGAATAAAAATTTATAAAATATTTTTTAAAAATTATAACTTTAACAGAAAGGACGTATCTTATTTAGGACCGAAAGCTGTTTGTTATGGTCCAGATTTTCGAATATTATTGCCTTAAATTTTGGGAATAAAAGTTTTTTATTATTACCGATTATTAAACTTTATTATATTTTGCAAATAAACGCGTTTTTTTTACGCGTTAAATTCGATAAGCCGATTTTTATTTTATTTTAATATTACCTTTTAATATTAACCTAGTAAAGAAAATGTTGCCGTAAATACCTTGTTACGAAAAACGGTAAATTTATTTATAGTTAAGGTTTAAAAAAAAGAAAAGGAATTAAACTTTAATTCCGTTAAAATAATTAAATTTTTTTATTACTATTACTAACGAAATACCGATTAGGGTACGAATCGAAAATATTCCGTAAAATGCCGACTTAATTAATTTTATCCGTTACAAAAATAAAGCATAAAATTTAGGCAAAAAAGATAATAAATTAATAATACTTAAAAAAAATTAACGGCCGTATTTTCCTCCGTATTGTATTTATTTACGAAACTTACGTATTTAAGATATTTACATACTTTAACCAGAACGAAATAATTAAAATGTTAATACGAAAATATACCTAGTTCCGGTTTAAATAAAACGTTTAATAATATATCCGGAATTATTATAATTACTCTATGGAACATGTATATGCCGATCAGTAGGTAATCTTTCTGTTTATAGGGTACGTTACGTATTTCCCAGCTAGCTAATATACTCTTTTAACGTTCTGAAATATTTATTGCGTTAATCGTTATATTTTATTACTTTTTAAAGTTGTAGTTATTTATTTTACTTTTTTTCCGGTAATTAAAGTTTTTTAATTAATTAATTCTTCGTTTAAATTTTTTTTATAATATTTATTAATTTTAATTACTTTTTAGAATATTTAAAGGTTTTTCGTAATAAAGCTTTAATTAATTTATTAATTAATATATTATCCGTAAGTATATAATTTATTTTAATTAAATTCTTTTGTTATTTTTTATAATTAATAATTATATATATTTATATACCGTAATTTCTTTTTTAATAAGGTTATGTTAACGTTAATTAACCGTATTATTTATTAATTATTATATTATATATCTAACGGTTTTATATTTAAGTCGATTTTTAATTTTTAATTAATTAAAATTAAATAATTCTTTTTTAATTTAATTAATAATTAATAATTTTGTTTTGATTATAATAGTAATTATTATATTTTATTTTATATGCTTATTATTTTATTATTTTTCCGAATAATTTTATAATATATATTTAAAAAAAAACTTAATCGATTATATTATTTATAAAAAAAACGTTACTTTAAACATTTAATAAATTCTTGCCGCCGAACTGTAACGTTAACGTTTTGATATCGATTAAGTATAATATAATTCGATTTATTATTTTATAATATATATTATTAAGATTTAAGTTAAATTATATAAATTTAAATATTATAAATAATATATCGGGTTACGTATTAATTATAATATATAAAATAATTTTTTTAAATATTTATTAATAAAGTTTAAATAAATTAAGTTAAAATTTAATAATAATTCAACTTTTATTATAAATATTTTTAAAAAGTTATTTAAACTTTTTTTATTTGGTTTATTTTTAATTATTTCGATATCGAAAAATTATTATAATTTTTTATTTTTTATAAAGGTATATTATTTTTATATTTATTATATTAACTGATGGACAAGGCCTTAATTTTCTTTTACGATATGCCGTAATAATATCGTTTACGAAAAAAAATTCTTTTTTTAACTAATAAAATAATAAAGTGTGTAAAAAATAAAAGAAAATTTTAAATTTTTTAAAGTATTAATAAAATCCTTCTATTTTAATAAAGGTAGTTTTGTTAATTTATATAATATTTTATTACGGTATAAATAATTTAAAAACATTTTTATATATATTTCGTAAAGCAAATATACCTTAATAAAAATATTTATAATATTATATTATTTAAATTTTAAATCAAATTTTGCCGTAATAACGATTAGAGTTCGAAACGATTTTTTAATAACGTCCCATACAAGCTCGCGAGCCAAACAAGCTCGCGAGTCGTTTTTTAGCACCTCGCAATAATAAATTCAAATAACTTAACAACAACATATCGCATTAATTCAAATTAATCGGATTTTTTTTCGCTAGACGTATTTATAACTTTTACATAAGTACGCGTATTATATCCAGGCTTTCCGCAGACGTCATACTTCCGTTCCTTAGTCTTAACCCTTTTATAATAACCTTTTCCAGCTGCTATTAATTATATTTTTTTATTACCCCCTTCTTTTTGGGCTAAAAAAGTTTGTTCTTTTTATATAGTAAGTATTCCTCCTTTTTGAAAACGTTTGTTTTTAATCCTGTAACGTTTGCTTAAAATATAATTCGTTTCGCGTAATTAAATAACTTTTTCCCGAAAAAAAATATTTTCGTATAAAAACAGTAGGTTATTTTTAGGTAAAAAATTAACCGATTTAGTTGTTTTTTATTTTAACGAATTACCTTATTAATTTTTAATTTTCTTTTGCAAATAACGTTTTTATTTCGTTATTTCCTTAATATTTTTAAGGGTTTTCGCGGGCGGGGAACGAATAAAACCGGTAAAGGTTAACGGGAAAACGGTTAGCGTAGGTATAATTGGAAAAACCTTTAATTCGGAAAGAACGGTATTAGGATCGAATGGAATAAGTCCAGCTTTTACGAATTTTGATATGGCAGTTGCAAGCTGGGAGCCGGATGACGTCAAGACTCTTGGTCCTGTAGCATATCTCTCAAGACAGCGTCTTCGACGCTGTCCCTCTCTCTTAGAAATCAACATCTTACCAACCAATCTTGCATTACACCTGGTAGCATCTTCTGCCAGAAGCCTACGCTTCTGCGTACGGTCCCTTGACCTAATGTCTTCAATTCGACGATTCGTCGCCTGCTCGTTTCGACGATTCGAGGCTGAATCTTCTCGACGGTCATCCTGCCCGGCAACGGTTCGAGGACTGGCTGTTTCTTACTATCGACGACCATACCAACGATAGCAATCTTCCCTCCGCTTCGGTTAAGAATCTTAACCATCGTCATGTGGCTGCTCGACGCCAAGCCGTCGATTCGAGTCCTTGGCAACTCTCGCCGTAGCCGTCACCTCTACGACAATTGTCAGATATAGGGGACATCAGTTGTCTATTGTATTGCTTGACTAGTTGCAGGTGCTCTAGAGCGCATACCGCACTTTAATGTAGTCTAGTCACGTGATGTACATGGTCCGTTCAGGGGGAGCCTTTCCGTATATGGGGTGCTAGCGTACCCCCTGCTAGCTAACACACCCCCTCAACGCCTTAACGCAGTCACGGCGTTGACTCTCACACTTTATCACTTTTTAAAGCCGTAGTTGTCCATTCCACCTCTCCTCCGGCGATTAAGTCCTTTTAATTAGCCAATTCCTCCTTTAAAATTACTTTCAGGTTGCTCCTCCGCCGATTAAGGGCTTCCGTAATATCCATCAACCTTAATTGTTTTTTAAAGCGCCTGAAAGGTTTACGTAATAAGGCCTTTATTAATCCATTAATTAACATATCGTCCGTAAGCGTATAATTCATTTTGATTATATTCTTTTATATGGCTTTTCGAAGCTAATAGTTATGTATATTTACGTACCGTAACTTTGTTTATAAAAGGGCGACGTCGGCGTTAATAAGCCGTATTATTTACTAATTATCGCATTATATATTTAAAGGTCCTGTATTTAGGCCGATTCCTAGTTTTTTAATTAATCGAGAACTAAATAAGGCCTTTTTTGTAACCTACGTAAGGGATAATAATTCCGCTTCGGTTATAAAAATAGTTACTATATTTTACTTATTTACCTGCCATTTTATTACTTTTTTAAATAATTTTATAACGTAAGCTTAAAAGTTTTTTCGATCGATTGTATTATCTGCGAAAAAAGCGTTATTTTAAGTATTTAGCAAATCCTTATCCCCGAATTGCAACGTTAACGTTTTGGTACCAATTAAGTATAAAATAACTTAATTAGCAGCTTTATAATGTACGTTATTAGGGTTTAAGTTAAATCGGGCAAATCGGGATATCGTAAAGGTTATATTAGGTCGCGTATTAATTATTACGTATAGGATAAAACCGATTTTTTTCTGGTATTTATTAACGGAACTTGGATAAGCCAGATCAAGATTCGGCAATAATTCGACGCCCGTTATTAACGTATTTGGGAAGTTATTTAAACTTTTTTTAGGGATTAGGTTAACTAACTTGTTTATAAAATCGGATTAAGATAATCAAATTTTTCTTTTAGCTTTATTTTTAATTATTTCGATACCGAGGAATTATTGTAAGTTTTTACCCCTTATAAGGGTATACCGTTTTCGTATCTGTTGAATTAATTAATCGATAAGGCCTTAATTTTCCTTTCGGTAAACCGTAACGATATCGTTTATAAAAAAGAAAAGAAATATCCTTTAACGAATAAAATAGCAAGGTTCGTAAAGGACGGGGTTAAATTTTAATTTTTTAAATGTTCCAGTAAAGTCCTTTTGCTATAATAAAGGTAACTTTCTTAATCTATATAATGCCTTTTTGATTAAAAGAATTTTATTACGTTATGCGTATTCTGGGGGCATTTTTATAAATACTTAATAAGGTAAATTTACGTTAACGAAGGCGTTTATAACGTTATATTGCTTAAGCTTTAGGTCGAACTTAGCCGTAATAGCGATTAAGGTTCGAAACGACCTTCCAGTTAAAGTAAATGCGTATATATTACCATAAACGTTCTTAAGCTATTAATCGCCCCGTACGACGAGATGTATTTTGCATTTTTGTAACCAACTATGTTTATTAAACTTATAAACATATATTTACATACACCCTAAAACTTGTTTCCTTTTAGCGGAAAACTAATTAACCGCTTTCCAGGATTATATTTTTTTGTAACTTTATAAATAAACCTTTTCGGCTTTACGAAATAATTCCTTTAACGGGTATATATTTAGCTTTTTATGGCTTCGCGGCGGTGGCGGCAGGTTACGCCTATATACCCGGCCTTGTAACCTAAGGATTGTATTGTATTTTTTCGTATCGAAACCTTTCCGATTAAGGTAGCGCGTATTTTGGGTAATTATTTTCCTTAAATTTCCGTAGTTTACTGGCCGGTTATCAAGTAAACTTATAAAGTAGGTTAATCGTCCAGCGTTAAACGCGGCTTCCTAAACTTTATAATCGTTTTTAATAATATTTTTATAATACGGAATATATAAGGAACTTATATTTTCGACCCGTAAGGTACTTTCGTTTTTTACCGTTACTTTAAGTTAAATAATGTAATAAAAGTTTAGGGTTACCTTTTTAACTTCCGCCGGCGTAATAATCGTAATAATTATTAATGCAAACGTTAATGGAAATAATGGTTTAAAGGATGGAAATGGTTCGAACATAGCGGTCGTATAAAGGTGATTAGTCCTATACGAATAGGTTTATTTTTTATTAACCCGTACGTTTTTTTGGACGCTTATACCATTTTAAAACTATCCCTTTTGTTTAACCGGAAGCTAAATTGTTCCGTTTAGGTCTTTATTTTCCTTTTAAATATATATATCTGGATAATTATAAACCTAATTAGGTAATTTTACCCGTCGGAATAGCGTACGTAATTTGTTTTTTATAACGTAAAAAAGGTCGTTTTTTAAGTTTTTAATATTACTTAAAAAAGTAACCTTTTCGTTAAACTGTACGTTTCGAATGATAATAATTTTATTAATTAACGAATTCCAAATCTCGTAGATATTCGTAAATCGGTAGCCGACGAAGAAACCAATTTACGTTTTGGAATTTAGCTTTTATAATTTTTGTTCTTTTTTTATAGCGGTAGTTATTATCGCGTAAACCATACAGCCGTATACTTGCAGATAAGCTTATTAAAGCTTCCGATTAAGTACTATAACGCCGTTTCTGTACGCCAGGTAAATATAGTAAACCTCGTATAGGCTTTGCCAAAAAAGAGCGTATTTAGGGGTACGATTATATAGGTATATTGCTGCTTTAAAGATATATACGATTAGAAACGAAAATAATTTAACGCTATTTCGTATTACAATCGCTTTTTCCTTAATTACATCCCTTAAACGCTTTATACCCCCGTTCTGGGCCTGGGTATATGGTGCTAAAGGCTTAAGTCTGATATTAAAAGGAGGCGATTGGAATATATTTCGAAGTTAGTAATTTTTTAAGATTTCGTTATCGTATTCGAACATTTATGGAAAAACCTTATCCTGGTTTTTCAAAACCCTTAAAAGGTATCGGAATACTATAATCAATATATCTTACTTTCGATTCTTAAAGTAGATATCTTAAATAAAGCCTAAATACTTATCGGTTGCAAACATAACATATTTATATCTTTCAGGGTTTTCTTCGAAATCTGTAAAATCGATGGCAATTCGTTATCCTGATCGGAACGCTTCCTCCCGTAGCTCGCGACGTATTTGTTTTTTGGCCTTCGCTTTGCCACATACTTAGTATTCGACCGTTATGGAACCCTTTAAGCGGATTCCCCTTATATAAAACTGTAATTAAACGATCACTTTGGGCCTTGGATATCCTAATTTTAAATGCCATATCGTACCGTCACCGGTTCGTAATAGTTTCGTTATATAAAAGTTAACGTTTCGTTTATAAGTAACTAAAGCTGCATAAAATATTATTACGTTAATATTTTCGATAATAAACTAATTAAATTTATCTATTAATATAACAACCACCTAATCAAACTTATCTCGAATAAAATTGTTATTTTTTCGATTGTCCTACCAGTACCCCTTTTTCCGGAGTTGCCGGAAAGATACCAGATTATATACGAAGTCCTCGTAATGGGTTACGTCGTACAGACGTAACGCTTTCGGGCCCGTAGGGCTTTAAAACAGTATGTCCACTTTTCCGTATCCTTTAATCGGGACAAAGCGTTTCCTTACGTATATTCCGTTACCTTGGATCGTTATCTTATAGTTTAGGAACTTGCTAATTAGGTTAAAAATATATATCGTAAACCTTAAGTTTAAAATAGTCGAATTCCTTAAGGGGTAAGACGTAACGTTTATCGTATTGCGTTAATCAAAAATAAAAAAGTACGTTAGGATTCGTTTTACTTCCTTTAAAAGTCAATCTATTTCTTAAATAATTAACTTATCCATAATTTTTGATAAACGGTCGATCTTTTCCTTTAGGGATTAATCGGTAACGATACGCTTTTGAACTAATGCCATTATCGCTTAATTAAAGCGGAAGTTTTCTAAAGCTTTTTTAAAAAATGCATAAAAGTATTAAGGTAATCTATAATAAGTGCTTAAATAAGCCTTATAGCGTATGCCCTATACATCCAACTTTTAACGTTTTCGCTTGTTACTTTCTCGACTTGCTCGGGAACCTTCATAATTACCTCGTTTCGACCTTTTTCCAAAGGGCCTACTACGCGATTAATTATTAATATCTTTATTAGCATCCTTAATCTTTTCCTAATCAGGATTATCTTGATTCGAAAGGTTTACAAAAGCCCCCTAAAAAGTTAGGAACGCTGCCTTAATATTTCTCGCTAACTGTTATAGGTTCATCATGTTCCAATAGTCTAAAAAGTTAACCCCAACCTCCAAATAATTAATCGTTCCGTTTTTTATTTCGTCCTTTTTTAGGAATATGTATAAATTCGACCAACTAGGTAGGATCGGCGCTATTGCTATACATAATTAATTTATCTAAATAATTAACATAATCGTTTTGGGGACACCGTAACGTTAACCTTAAGCCATAATTTCCTGCTACTTTATTATCTATTTATTAAGCTTTTTCGCGGCTTTCGGGGCTTGCTTTAATCGTTTTTCATATTCGCGTTTGGTATTTATAAATAATCGATTATCGTAAACCTTTCCGGCTTGTTATAATTTGGCGTATTACCTTTTAAGATCGTTATTTAATTTTAGGCAAATTTGCTTAATTAATAAGAAAACGTTATCCAGGACCCATATCGTAAGCTCGTTACAGTTCTTTCGGAAAGTTTTATATTTTTGGTTATAATAAAAAAAGGTCGTAAAGTTCTGGTTATAAATTTGTTTGCCTTCGGTCGTTATCTCAAAAATATTTATCGGATAACCCGTTCGATCAACTTTTTCGACTTAAATAATTCCTTCGGAGGATAAACTAGCTGCCCGCGTCAACTGGCGAACTCGTTTTTTTGGATAAGAGGATATATCGGGCGGCGTAGGTTTAACAGGCCATGGAAAGTTCTAATCAGGGTCGATATAATCCCATAAATCATATCCCTTAGCTTTGGCCTTAAATTCGTCCTTAAATTTGTCCCAATCCTAAGGATTATTGTAGATAATTACGGACGTTATCGGTACGGTTAGCATTGTAGCTATTGAAATATATAGATAATTGCTACTGATGTACAGCCTATATCGTCTCAGCAATAGCTGATTAATGGATAATGATACGAATTAAGCGAATAAAACTCTTAATTATTAGATATAAGGGACATCAGTTGTCTGTTATATTGCTTGACTAGTTGCAGGTGCTCTAGAGCGCACACCGCACTTTAATATAGTCTAGTCACGTGATGTACATGGTCCGTTCAGGGGGAGCCTTTCCGTATATGGGGTGCTAGCGCACCCCCTGCTAGCTGACAACAATACATAAGCTACGAATCTTGGCCTTCGGGCTGTACACTCGTTTGACGACGTTTCCTTTGTGGAAGTACCTTGGATGACGGCGAACGACGAAGGCGTCGTCTTGTTTCTTGTACGGAGGGGCAGATGATATGGCAGTTGCAAGCTGGGAGCCGGATGACGTCAAGACTCTTGGTCCTGTAGCATATCTCTCAAGACAGCGTCTTCGACGCTGTCCCTCTCTCTTAGAAATCAACATCTTACCAACCAATCTTGCATTACAAATTTAGATTTGATGTTATCGGATGTTATGGTAGCTTAGAACGCGTCGTAAAAGCCGGCGAAGAAATTTTTTTTGGTAATGTAGGTATAATAACGTCGCATTAAGTTTTCGATATACCGCGAATAAACGCGTTTTAAAATAGAAAAATAAAATATATTAAAAGGTTAAAGTTAATACGAAAAATGCGCAGGTATATAAAACGTAATAATATTATTATTAGCGTAATATTTTTTAAATTTTATCGAATAATAGCTTTCGTAATTATTAAAGATAAAAAAACGTTTTGAACCTTTCGTACGCGTCCGAATATGCTTATTAAAATGCTAGATTTATTCGAAATCTAATTTATTTATTATTTAATTATTATTACTTAATACGATATTTTAATCGGTTATTAATAATAAGTTATTGCGGTATTAAGATTTAAAATAATTTTTTCCTATTATGATAATAAATAACGATATAGCTTAACCTTAAAAATTAATAATTTGGATAATTATAACTTATTTTTTATTCCTTTATTACGTTTATTTAAATTTTTTACGTTTTTTAATATTAATAATTATTATACCCGTTATTATAAAAAGCCTTATTAAAAATTTAATTTTGTTAAAATTATAAATATTCTTTTTTATAATGCCGTATTTTATAATTATAATCCGAATAAATTCGAACTATTTACGAAATGTTTTTAGATTTTTGCATAAAACCCGTTAATAATCGATTTTTCGATTTAAACGCGTTTAGAGTTTTTTTTACCGTTTAATAAAGTTCGACGCCTAATTAATTTTAACGCGTTTTATAACGCGCTAGGCCAGTAATATATTGGCCATATTTTTAACGTGTTAAAGTCGGATAGGAAACGTTTGTATATTTAGGTTAAGGACCTTTTCGATAATAGATTTTTTTTTCGGTCGGCGTTAATTTTCGCAATTGGGAAATAATATCGGCTTGGGCGTATTAACCGTGATATTGAGTTTTTAAAGTAGATTCGGGGATATTATATATAAAATGTAGCTTTTTAAAGCTTAATTTCTAGTTTTATTTTTTAGCCTGGATGGCTAAGTTCATCCTAGATTCTTTTGTAAAACGCTCCATGTTGTTGGTGTTAAGAAATTAACAATTAAAATTGGGTAGTTGAAATATTGACAAAAACGGCTCGCGAGCTTGTTTGGCTTGCGAGCTTGTATGGAACGTTAAATATAAATATTTTTAAATTATTAATCGTTTTATACGATAAAATAAATTCTATATTTTTATAATTAATTATATTTGTTAAATTTATAAATATATATTTATATATATTTTAAAATTTTTTTAATAAAAATTTATTTAATAACTTTTTAAAATTAAATTCTTTTATAATTTTATAAATAAATTTTTAAAAGATATATATTTAGCTTTTTATAGCTTTACGGTAGTAATAATAAATTTTGCTTGTATATCAGGCCTTATAACCTAGGTACCGTACGTATTATTATTATAAAGCTTTTCCGATTAAAGTAATATATATTTTAGAATTAATTTTAATAACATTTTTATAATATAAAATATACGGAAAAATAATTTTAATCTGTAAAATACTTTTATTTTTTCCGTCGGCATAATAATTATAATAGTTATTAAAATAAACGTTAATAACAATAATAATTAAAAAAACGGAAATAGTTCGATTATAACGGTTATATAAAGGTAATTAATTTTATACGAATAAGTTTAAATTTTTTTTCCTTATGTTTTTTTCGACGTTTATATTATTATTTTTTTTTAAAAAAATTATTTAACTAGTAACTAAATTATTCCGTTTAAATTATTATATTTTTATATATAAATTAAGTAATTATTAGCTTAATTAAATATTTCTATTTATCGGAATAATTTTTATAATTTATTTTTCGTAATATAAAAAAGATAACATTTTTATTAAATTAAACGTTTCGAATAATAATAACTTTATTCGTTAACGGATTTTAAATTCTATAAATATTAATTAATCGGTAATTAATAAAAAGGTGAATTTATATTTTAAAATTTAACATTTAAAGGTTCCTTTTTATAACGCTAATTATTATAACGTAAATTATATAGTTATAAGTTTATATAAATAAATTTTTTAAAATTTTTAATTAAATATTATAATACCGTTTTTATATATTAAGTAAATATAATAAACTTTATATAAAACTTGTTAAAAAAAACGTATTTAAAGATACGATTATATAAATATATTATTATTTTAAAAATATATATAGTTAAAAACGTCAATAATTTAACGTTATTTATATCGTAATTATTTTTTTAATTATAAATTTTAAGCGTTTTATATTTCAGTTTTAAGCTTATATATATAATATTAAAAGCTTAAATTTAATACTAAAAAAGGAATTAAAATATATTTCGGAATTGGTAATTTTTTAAAATTTTATTACCGTATTTAATTATTTAAAAAAAACTTTTTTAAAACGTTATAATTAATATATTTTATTTCCGGTTTTTAAATTAAATATTTTAAATAAATTCTAAATATTTACTAATAACGAATATAACGTATTTATATTTTTTCAATTTTTTTTCGAAATTTATAAAATCGATAACAATTTTTTATCCTAGTTAAAATGCTTTTTTTCGTAATTCGTAACGTATTTATTTTTCGGTTTTCGGTTTATTATATATTTAATATTCGATTATTATAAGACTTTTTAAATAAATTTTTTTTTGTACAGAATTATAATTAAACGATTATTTTAAGGCTTAAACAATTTAATTTTAAATATTATATAATACCGTTATTTATACGTAATAGTTTTTTCGTTTATAAATAATTAAAATTATATAAATAATTATTATATTAATATTTTCGATAACGAATTAATTAAATTTATTTATTAACTTAATACTTATTTATTTATATTTATTTTAAATAAAATTAATATTTTTTTAATTATTTTATTAATATCTTTTTTTTCGAAATTATCGCAATAATATTAAATTATACACAAATTTTTTGTAATAAATTACGTCGTATAATTATAATATTTTTATATTATTAAGATTTCGAAATAATATATTAATTTTTTCGTATTTTTTAATCGAAACGAAATTATTATCTGTATATATCTCGTTATCTTATACGGTTAAGTAAAAATAAATATCGTCGATTTTAAATTTAAAATATGTTTTAAAAAGTAAAATAAAACATTTATTACGTTATATTAATTAATAATTTAAAAATATATTAAAACTTATTTAATTTCTTTTAAAGGTTAATTTATTTTTTATATAGTTTATTTATTTAAAATTTTCGATAAATTATCGAATTTTTCCTTTAAGAATTAATTAAAAACGATCCGTTTTTTAACTATAATTTTTATTATTTTATTAAAAAATGCGTAATAATATTAAGTTAATTTATATAAGATATTTAAATATATTTTATAACGGATATTTTATATATTTAATTTTTAACGTTTTCGTTTATTAATATTTCGATCCGAATATAAACCTTTATAATTATTTTGTTTTAACCTTTATTTAAAAATTTTATTATGTAGTTAAACTTTAATAAAAATAAAAATATTTTAATTAAAATCGTTTTATTTAAATAAATCCGTAAACATTCCGTAAAACGTCGGAAACGGTTTTTTAACGTTTCGTAATATAAATAATTAATAATTTTAAACTTAATAATTTAAAAGATTAATAACCGCCTTTTAATAATTAATCGTATTACTTTTAATTTCAGCGTTTTTTATTATTTAAATTTATTTTTAATTTTTATAAAAAAAGTTACGGTTATATATAAATTGTTAACTTATCCGATTATCGTATTCGTTTTTAAAACTTTATATTGTTATTTTATAATTATAAATTTTTATTATTTTCCGCTTTATTCGTTTAACTTTTTAATAAATTTTAAAAGTTATTTTAATATTTCGTAATATTTTCGTTAAGTATTTATTATAAACTTATTATCGTATACTTTGTTAAATTTAACTATTATAATATATCATTTTTACAAATTTTTTCCTAGAAAAAGATTTATTTATTTAATTATTAAAGATATAAATTTTAAAACTTACTTCGTTAAATTTTTAATATTTTTATAAAAAGTATCGTATTTCCGATCTTTATAAATATATACCGCTGACCCTGCCGAACCGTGGAGCCAGCGGGCATAAGGTTTACCAGGGTCGAAGCTTGTCGGCAACCACGCATCAGTCGGCTTCAGAGTGAGGCTTTATGGGACCGAGGTATATTAATCTATCCTAACTGTGAAACTATTAATTAGTCATCGTGTTCGAAGATACTGGGTATAGTATCTATCGTGCAAATTATATCGTGTAATAATTTTCTGTGTATTTGGCTCAGCCTGGAAAACAAGGCTTGAACCTATTCGACCTTGCGTAAATATATACCGTATATTTTTAATTATAAACTTATTTATTTTTAATTATTATTTTAAAAATATTCGTTAATTAATTTATAAAATTAACTTTTTCGATAGTTTTTGTAAAGAATAAAATATTAATTTATATTAAAAAACGATTTTTTTAAATAAAAAGTTATATTAAGTTTTATAAGTTTAATAAGTTATAGATGTAATTAATTAAGGTCGATATAGTTCCAGATTTTAAAAACGTATACTTTAAACTAAAATTTTCCCTTAAAATAATCCTAATTTTTAATTTTTTTATAAATAATAAAGAACGCCGATAATGCGGTCGTTTATATAATTAATAAAGTATATAAATAATTATTATTAATATATAATCTATATCGTTTTAATAATAATTAATTAATTAATATATAACGTTAATTAAGCGAATAAGATTTTTAATTGTTAGATATAAGGGATATTAGTTATATTATTATATTAAGCTAACTACCTATACTATAAAACACGTTCAGCTTCTTGGTAGTCTAGCCATGGAACATGTATGTGCCGATCAGTAGATGACCTTTCCGTTTATAGGGTGCGCTACGCACCCCCCAGCTAGCTGACAGAACGTCCTTCTAACTGCGACAACGCAACTACCATATATAACATTTTGCTATGGGCCTTCCAAGGGTAATTCAGTATGGGAAAAGCCCGTCCAACTATTTTTTTGCCCGTACGGATTATAGTTGTTACGTCGTAGCCAGGAGGGCGTTCCGGACCTGGCTGACCCTAATCTTCTTATGGCTGCGACGCAACAACTACAGCCCGTACGGCCGAAAATATTGATATACGAACTTTCCCCATACAGAATATATTAGGGAAACCCGGTGCATAATAACGCGACCGATGGTTATGCTATCGCAGCCATAAGGGCGTTGCGGTCGCCCATTTCCTAAACCTAAACTTGGCTATATTGGCTGCAATTGCCGTTCAAAAAAATTGAAAAGATTCTTATATGTACATTAGCTTTTATTCGACGTATATATAAAGTTACATACTTATCGGATTTAATCTGGTTGCGTAATAATATCTTTTTATTTAAATCTTTGTATTTTTTTAAAGATATGGAAAAAAAAAGTTAATAATTTTGATGGCGACGCTAAGAACGAGACCCATTTTTTGAAACTAACACTTAGGCCTCGCTGGCTAGTTACGGGAATCTGGGATTTGATTGGTTAATTTTTAACGTTAAAAAACGGTACTTTGAAGAACTAGCCAGCGAGGTCTGAGCTAGCTGAGATAAGCTAGTTTCAAAAATATATAGCTCTAAGTTACTTCAGCTAGCTTAGGCCTCGCTGGCTCTTTTTCAAAGTCACTCAAGTACCGCTCTACAACGCTAACAATTAACTAATTAAATCCTAAATCCCTGTAACGAACCAACAAGGCCTAAGTATTAGTTTCAGAAAATGGGCTTCGTTTTCTGTATTTGCTTTTTTAAAAAAGCGAAAATCCGTAATAACTTAATAATCCAATACTACCTGTAGTTATATTTATATTTATATGGTTCCTTACGTTATAACTTATTATCAATATTATTCTAGTCCTAAAAAGGACTTTTTTGTTACTTTTAAACTCGAAAGAATTTATTAATTAAAGCTTAAATACGTCGCGTTATTATCTTTTCTTTTAAAATACTATAAATCCGAATTTTTTTAATTTTATCGCGCGATTCCAAAAAAATAAAATATACGCATACGTACGATAACATTTTAGCAAAACTGACAAGCGGATATAAAAATCGAAAATTTTATTCGGATTTTTTATAACGATTTTAACCGATTATACGGTTTAATTATTCGAATTTACCGTTTAGTCAAAATATTATAAAAAAACGAATACGGAATAGACTAGTAACATATAAACGCTGGCAGGAATCATAACTTCTATTAATTAAGACCCTTTTATACGCAAATATTACGATATATTATATAATAAGCTTATAATTTTCGCAAAAAGGTCTGGATTCCGCCATCCGCCGGAGGATTTATTTTTCGATATTAATATAATTCACATAACCTTGAACGAAGGTTAATGATTTATAAAAACGTTAACTTTTAACTAATTTAAGCTTTTAAACTAAGTAGTTATATATTTAAGTAAAAGGTATCCGTTATATAAGGCGAGGTTAAAAATAAAGCGGTCTTATAATAATAACGACCTATAATTATACTGTCCAGCAGCTATACGTTCGAATATTTTTAAATTAAACTTTTTCGTATCCGTAAATATTAAAATAGAAACAGAATATAATATTATTAATATAAAAACCCGTTATTTTTCGGCTAACTTTAATAATAATACGATTTGGATAATAAGTAAGTCGGTTATTAAAAAAAAGGCTTAAATAATTAAAGATTTTTTAAAGCTTATTTAAAAAGCTAAAAAAATATTAAGCTGTTTAAAGACCAGATTATATAGCGTATTAACCTATTCTTTCTGTAAAATACGGCCATGTTTATTAAGCATAACACCTAATATAAAACGAATAAACCGCCGGCGTAAAGTTTTTATAAGGTTATCGACCATATATTTAACGTTAACGTATAAATTAATAACGTTTATATCGGTAAGGGACCGGTAAAATTATCGGATAAAGATAAACGTTTCGTTTTAAAAGGTTAAACCTTCGAAAAATTAAAATATTTACCTTAAATCGTTTAATATATTTTACGTATTTAGTTGATTAAAAAAATATATTTCGAAGTTTGTTATAAACGATTTTAAACCTTATATAGCATTATTTTAACTCGTAAGATTATATTATTGTTATATTAGCGAAAAAAAGATATATAGTTATAGTATGCTAATAAGCAGCTTTTTAGTTATTTAATTTAGTTAATAATAATAGTTCCGTTTTAATTAAGATTATATATATATAAAACGATAAAGATTTTGATTTTGGATTAACTTTTCGTAGTTATAAAATAAGTAACGTTAAATTAAAGTTATATTTAAAAACTTCGTTTTGATAATTTTTAATAATTTATATAAGCCTGTCAATAAGCAGGTAAAAGTTTTATACTAAGATATTAGGCCTTATTTTTAAGGTTTTATTGATTTTGTAGAGAATTTTCTTAATAAGGTTTAGTCTATACATTTGACCCTTGCAGGTACTTTTAGAGCCGAAGGCTCTAGCTACGGCTGCGCCGCCCCAACCTCAAAAATGGAGCCAGATTGAGTGAGGCAAGTTCTAAGTACCAACCTATAAAAAGACCCACAGAAATCACGAACCTTAAAAATAGGGCCTGATAATACGGTATAAAATATTAGGCGCTATATCGGCATTCCCATATAAATTTTCGAAAATTCATTTTAAAACTTGCAAATATAATAATAATAAAAATATTCAATAAAATTAAAAAGAACTTTATTATATACAGCTTTAAAAGAGCTTTTTAATTATAAATATAACTTTTTAACCGGAGTTAAATTAATAAGATATTAAAAAATTAATTATAATTCTGATTATTAATAAACTTTCCGTCCGGAACGCTTTTTTAGCATATAATATTTTGCTATAAGCTTTTCAAGGATAATTTAATATAAAAAAGCCCGTTCAGTTATTTTTTTACCTATACGGATTATAGTTATTATGTCGTAGTTAAAAAGATGTTCCGGACCTGGTTAACCCTAACCTTTTTATAGCTGCAACGTAATAATTACAACCCGTACGGCCGAAAAAATTAATATACGGACTTTTTTTATATAAAATATATTAAGGAAGCTCGGTACATAATAACGCAACCGATAATTATGCTGTCGCAGCTATAAGGGCGTTACGGTCGTCTATTTTTCAGACTTAAACTTGATTATATTGGCTATAATTGTCAGATATAGAGGACATCAGTTGTGTTGTATTGCCTGACTAGTTGTAGGTGCTCTAGAGCGCGCACCGCACTTTAATGTAGTCTAGTCACGTGATGTGTATGTTCCGATCAGGGGTGCTAGCGCACCCCCTGCTAGCTGACACACCCCTTCAACGCCTTGACGCAGTCACGGCGTTAACTATCACACTTCATCATTTCTTAAAGCCGTAATTATCTATTCTATCTTTCCTCCGACGATTAAATCCTTCTAATTAACCAATTCCTTCTTTAAAATTACTTTTAGATTATTCCTCCGTCGATTAAGAGCTTTCGTAATATCTATTAATTCTAATTACTTTTTAAAACGTTTAAAAGGTTCGTATAATAATGCTTTTATTAATCCATCAGCTAATATATCGTCCGTAGGCATATAATTTACCCTAATTATATCTTTTTATAGCTTTTTAAAGCTAGTAATTATATATATTTACGTACCGTAACTTTGTTTATAAAAAGGTAACGTCGACATTAATAAATTATATAATTTACTAATTATCGTACTATATATTTAACGGTTCTGCATTTAAATCGATTTTTAGTTTTTTAATTAATCGAAAATTAAATAAAGCTTTTTTCACAACTTATATAAAAAATAATAATTTTATTTTGGTTATAAAAATAATTATTATATTTTATATATTCGCTCGTTATTTTATTACCTTTTTAAATAATTTTATAACGTAAATTTAAAAACTTTTTCGATCGATTATATTATTTACGAAAAAAGCGTTATTTTAGGTATTTAATAAATCTTTACTTCCGAACTGTAACGCTAGCGTTTTAGTACCGATTAGATATAAAATAATTCGATTAATAATTTTATAATACGCGTTATTAAAATTTAAGTTAAATCGAGCAAATTAGGATACCGTAAAGGTTATATTAAGTTACGTATTAATTGTTACGTATAAAATAAAACCATTTTTTTAATATTTGCTAATAAAGTCTGGATAAATTAAATTAAAATTCGATAATAATTTAACGTTTATTATTAACGTATTTAAGAAATTATTTAAACTTTACTTTAAAACTTATTTTCTTTTAGCAAAAAATTAATTAACAACTTTTTAAAATTATATCTTTTTATAACTTTATAAATAAGCTTTTTTAATTTATAAAATAATTTCTTTAACGGATATATATATAATTTTTTATAATTTCGCGGCGGTAACGGTAAGTTACGTTTATATATCCGGCTTTACGATTTAAAAGTCTTTTTATATTTTTTTATATCGAAACTTTTTCGATTAAAATAACGCGTATTTTAAAATATTATTTTCCTTAAATTTCCGTAATTTACCGGCCGATTAGTAAGCAAATTTACAAAATAAGTTAATCGTTTAACGTTAAACGCGGTTTTTTAAACTTTATAATCGTTTTTAATAATATTTGTCAGCAGTCACAGTGATCGAATGCAGGAATCTGGCGTAATTGCTCTGTGTTGGTTCTCTAAGTTCTGGGAAAGGACTAATCTAGTCCGTGGCCAATCGCTCTTACATACACGATTGGGTGACAAAGGATTATCAATGGACAAAGGCTGTCCCAGGCAGCATTCTGCTGCCTAGCCTGAACAAAGTCCACCAGCCGGTAACACCTAAAAGCACCAATTGCCGACACGCCCTCTTACGTCAGGTAACCGCGGCTAAAAAGTTCGAAAAGTTCAAAATCAAATTTAAAAATAATTAATTTATATAGGAATTAAATTTTAATCTTATATTTTCTTAAGTTTTAGGTCCCGTACGAACCGTTTAAAATCCGTTTTGTTAAGTAACTTTATAAGCCCGTTTATAAGGTTATTTTTATTTTTTACATATTAAAAGTTAATATTTTTTACTTATATTTCTTATCATACGTAATAATATTTAACTTTAATATAACGTTTTTTTCGTAATATTTATATTTTCTTTATTTATTTAAATGCTTTTATATTATTTTTTAAGATAAAAATAAAACCTTTAAATATAAACTTTAATTTTATTAAAAAAATTTTAATTCTTATTATTTTTATTATAATTATCCTTATATTTATATATTTTGCTTTTATAATATATTTCGTAATAACACTTTATAACTTTAAAATTTAAAATACGGACGCTTTAATTATAAAAAATATATATTTTATAATAAACTTTATTAATTTTTAATTATTCGCAAAATTTATATTTATTATTTTAAATAACTTTAAATTATTATACTTTTAATACAAATAATTTCGTTTTAATTTCTTATACCGAAAAAATAAATTTATTATACCGTTTAAATAACGTAATAATTTTTTAATATATTTTTAATATTTAAGTAATAAATTACTTATAAACTTAGCCTAAATTAAGGTTATAAACGTTATATCCGATTTATTAATATAAGTTACAAAATTAAATTTTTTTATTAAGTTTATATATTTAAATATATTTTCTTTATTAACTTTATTTTTATATTTAATAATATATTTTAAATAAATTTTAATAAATAATATAAGCTTTTTTTATATTTCGTTTAATTTAATTAATTTTAATAACTTTTTAATATATTATTATTAATTTAACTTAACGTTATTAATCGGTAAAAAACGGATAATTTATATATTTAAATACTAATTTACGTTTTTTAAATCCTTAATAATAATATTTTTAACGCTTTCCTTAATAACGTTTTTAAATTATTATTTATTAACTTCAAAAAGTAAAAAATTATTAACGTATAAAGCGATAACGTACTTAATTTTAAAGTTATAATAAATTATATTATCCGAAATTAATAAATATAAACCTAATTTCGTAAATATTTTTTTAACTTTTTCCTATTAAATAATTCCGGCCTACTTTAAACCGTATAATAAATTTATTAACTTAATAACTTTTTTAAGGGAAAAACGGTACATTTTTTTATTTTTTAAATACGTATCAAAATATTTTTTTAATATAAAAAATTACTTTATATAAATATTTTCTTTTAACTTATTATTTAAGTACGTAACGATAAAGTTAATCTAAAATATATACCAACCCAAATAAGCAACTAAAGCTATTAAAATTTTTTAATATATAACTTTTATTATATTTATTACAATTTTATTATAATTAATTCCTTTTCGTTAAATAAACCTTTTCGCGTAAATACGTACCTTATACTTATTTAACTCTTTTATAAATATATATTTCTTTTTTAATATTTATTTAATATTAATAAAATATTTATAATCTTTTTCGTTAAAAGATATAAACTTAAAAATTTTACGTAAAATTTTTTTCTTAATTTTTATAAAAATTGCTTTAAACCATATCTTTCGTTTTAAGCCTTTTATAACTTCCTTTAAGGACGGGCCGTTATTTATTGCTGCAAATAACCTATAAGTAATAAACAATTTATCTAGGTTAATATCTTCCAAATTTTCAAAAATGCTATCGTATTTATCCTTTAACATATTAACCATCTATTAATACTCGTAAATATTCCGGATAACCTAATCGGCGTTTCCGTAATCTCCAAAAAAGTCGTTATCGTTAACGTCTGGAACGAAATAAAAAGTATATAAACCCTTATCGCTTTTTTCGCTTTTTTGGATTAAAACTAACTTCAGTTTACGTATTAACTTAAAGGCTTCGTTTAAGGCCTTTAAAATATATAACTTAAAAACTATCTTTTTCGGATATCCCTTTTTATACTTAACTTACTTAATTTCTTAATCCGTATCATCTTTTAAAACAATATTATCATTCTTATTTTTCATTCTAATATCCTTTTACCTTTAACAATATTTTAAACGCTTTTATACGGGCTATAAAAACGATTAAATAATATATTTAAGGTCGGAAAGTTTTCCTAACTTTTCCAAATCTTTATAAACTATAATATATAATATTATAAATAACTTACCGCTCTTTAAAAACTATACCTTATAATTATATATCCCTTAATAACTTAATAACGTACCCTTTATTCTATAAGCTACTAACAGTTTTAATTTAATTCTATAATTTTTATTAATCAAAACTATATACCTATTACCTAAAATTCGAAAATAATTATTATTATATTTATATAACTTATTAAATTCGAATACGTTTTTAAAATATTCGATTAATATTATATCCTTTACTATAAATTGTTCAATTTTATTAATTATATACGTTATAATTTTCATTACTAGGTTCTAAAAATATATCGGAATTTTTATCTAAACTAAAATCGTACGAACTTCGTCCTATAAAAACTAAATACCTTTTTCCGTAATTCCATTCTAATATTAATTATAAAAGCTAAAAATTACCAGTTTAATGCTTTTAATTACGTAAAACTTCTTAATAATCGACATACCGAACTCCCTACCGCTATCCAAATATAAGGTTTACACTTTTTTACTTCCAATTACCTTTAAACGTTTAATTATCCGTATAATATAAACGTATAAATTTTATTATATTTCGTCTTTAATCTTAAACGAATAATACTTTTTATAACGTAAAAAATCGTTTATAATAAAACCGAAATAATTATTATTTTTAATATTAACGGGCTTAACTAAACCCATATTATACCAAATAATATCTTCCACGTATTACCTCCGTCGTTAAAGGTTTATAAATAAAATCTTCCGTATTTTTCCTTCGTCATACGTTATATAAGGCAACGCTTCCATTTCGTTAAAATCTAGATTTATTCCCGTAAACCTTTTAATAATTTAAATTAATCATTTTATACTAAAGTGGTAAAGATGGCGGTACCAAAAGATAATTTTTTTTATTACTTCGTCCGTTATACGAACTTTTCCATTTTTAAAAGCGTTAACGAGCACCCTTTTCAGGTTACTATCGTTATCCTTACCAAGTACCTTTCCCAGCGCATATCCTTATTAATAGTTCTTATCGTTCGTCGATTCCGGGGCCTTAATAATAAGCTCCGGCTTCCTATAAAGCTATAAAAAAAAGCCTTTCCGAAGCACGTTAATTGTTATTAACTGGGATCTGTCAGAATTTACCAAGGTATTTTTATTTAAGTAACCTTCCTTTTTATAATATATCTTTTTAAAAAATACTTTTAAAGGGAAACCGTTAATATATAACGTATACTTTACCATAATTTCGTTATTCTTTTTACGGGGCCCCCTTAAAGGCTATTTTACTGTTTTAACGATAATGGCAATAACAGGTCCTTTACTTATTATAATATAAATTCCTTTATTTTTAAAGTTTAAAACCGAATTTTTTTCGAAATTTTTAATATTATTCGTAATGTTAACGTTCGTACCTAAATCCTAAAATAATTTATCTTTATTATTTTTTATAGATAAATAAATATAGAACAACATGGCACTACTTATAATAACTATTTTAAAACTTTTAATCGTTATAACCTTAAAGCACTTAATTATTATAGCTATCTTTTAAAGCGTTTCGCCAGCGTTATTTACAACGGTCGCTTTAAGGCTCTCGATTACTAAAACTTTAAAGTAATCAATTATTATAACTACTATTTTAAAGCATTTAAACGTTATAATTTTAATAACATTAATTACTGTAATTAACTTCTGAATTACCTTATCGTACTACTACATAAAGTTTTAAAGCTATTATTTATTAACATAGGCGTTAAATGTTCCTTTATTAAAAAGGTACAAATTTCCAAGGCTTTTAAGGATAAATTATTCTTTACTCGGTCCACCGCCGCAAACGTCGTCGCAGGTGTTACGAAAGTTGTTGCTTTAATTATTGTTACCCTAACTTCTACCTTTATTTCGGCCTTATTTCCCTTTTTTACCTTTATTATTCTTTTTTTTTCTAAAGCTTAAGGTAATTTTTCGCTAAGTATCCGTATTTACTACAATTAAAACAAAATAGCTTTCCGTTTTTGTTTTATGCGAGCTTATTATTTCGGAAATTATTATTTTTTTTTTTACCCTTATTCCTTTAAACGTTATAAAATCGTCCGTTATTTTTCTTTTTATTAATACGGTTATAAAACTTACTATTAAAATCGTCGATCAATTACTAAAAAAAATAATCCGTTTATTTAAATATTAATTATATCGTTTTATACCAGTTACTAACGCGATCCTCCATAACAGTAAGAAATATCGTAATATACTTTTCGGTCTTAAGCTTTATACCATAACCCTTCACTTTCCGAAATAACTTTTAAAACTTGGTAATAAACTGTATAAAATCTTGTTAAGCTTTTTCCAAAATAACCTTTGCCGGGCCTTACCTATCGCTATATAAATCTTCCGTAAAATCCTTAATATCTTTATTCCCTTTTTAATACTTATAATTAACTTTAAAGGCGCCTTTTTGCAAATTTTGGTAATAACCCTTACCAAACGCAATTAATTAATTTACTTCAGCTTTATACCGTCCTTATAACCAATCTTTTTCAATATAAGGTTAAAAACGTTATTCCATAACTCCTAATTAACCTAACTTAATAAATAATTCTCCTTATCTAAAAAAAAATCAAAACGTTTCCAACGGAACTTCAAATCGTTACTAAATTTTTTAAAATTCTTCTTCCGTTCCTTTAAACGGACACCTAATTTGTTAAAGTTATCCGAGCTACTGGAGCTAAAGCCGGAAAAGCTGCTAAAAAAATTATAATATCCTTTCCGTTATTTCGGTAAATTTCTAAATAACTTTAAAAAAAAGGATAATAAAGATAATAAGTTATTTAAATTATTAAGGTCTCCGCGGGCCACTCCCTTTCTCTTGGACGGTAACTTTACCTTTTCACTTTTTTCTCTCTTCGGAAGGTCGGGCTTTTTAATAGACCACCTTCTGGGCTTTTTTTCGCCTTCTTTTAAAGGGTTAATCTCTTTTACGTCGCTTTTTTCGGGCATTGCAATAGGTGCTATAACGGATGTTGTAACGGGAACTTTCTTCAAGTTACTTGCCCGAACTATAGGTTAAACGTTCTTTAACGCTTTTGTTTATATACTTGCATTTCGCAAACTTTTCAAACTTTGTAACGCTTTATCTCCGAATATATCCAAAAATTTTATTATTATATTGTTTAATCGTAATATTATTTCGTTAATCTTTTAATTTTAAAACTTTATATCTTTAATTTTATTTTCGACCTGTTAATATTTATCTTCCCGTACTTTAACGTCTTATTTAATCCCATTTATGTTAATACTTAAAGACGTATAAAACTTATTTAAATTTGTTTCGGTATATTATTTTTAAATTAAGGTTTTAAACTTTTTCAAATTTACCTTTAACCTTTATTACTAAAGTAACGGATTATCTTCCATTAAAAATACCTTTTATTCTTCCGCCTGCTTTCTCTCACTATAAAATTCTTTATCTTAAAAAACTTTTTAATCGTATAAAAATCCGGAGTAAAAAAAAAAAAAAAATTTATCGTTTATATATTTCCGTCCCTTAAAAACGAAACCGTTATCGGATAAATTACTAATTTACTTAACGGAAAACTCCTTAAAAATTTTACGTTTTTTTGTTATCGTTAACTGTTACTTAACTTTTTCCTAAATCGTTAATTAAGCAACCTTTTTTTAAATCTTTTACTTTTTTTATTAATTTAACTTTTAATTTGTAATTAACCACTTCGTATAACGTACTACGATTACCAATTAACCAGAAAATGCTACCATATCAACAGTCACAATAATCGAATGCAGGAATCTAGCGTAATTGCTCTATATTAGTTCTCTAAGTTCTGGGAAAGGACTAATCTAGTCCGTGGCCAATCGCCCTTACATATACGATTAGATAACAAAGGATCATCAATAGACAAAGGCTGTCCCAGGCAGCATTCTGCTGCCTAGCCTGAACAAAGTCCACCAGCCGGTAGCACCTGAAAGCACCAATGCCGACAATATTTTTATAATACGAAATATACGAAAAGTTTACGTTTTCGATCCGTAAAATACTTTCGTTTTTTACCGTTATTTTAAATTAAATAATATAATAAAAACTTAAAGTTATTTTTTTAATTTCCACCGGTATAATAATCGTAATAATTATTAATGCAAATGTTAATAAAAGTAACGGTTTAAAAACGGAAATAGTTCGAATATAACGGTTATATAAAGGTAATTAATTTTATATAAATAAGTTTATTTTTTATTATTCTGTACGTCTTTTTAAACGTTTATATTATTTTAAAATTGTCCTTTTTATTTAACCGGAAACTAAATTATTTCGTTTAAGTTTTTATTTTCCTTTTAAATATATATATTTGGATAGCTATAAATTTAATTAGGTAATTTTACTTATCGGAATAACGTACGTAGCTTATTTTTTATAACGTAAAAAAAATCGTTTTTTATTTTTTAATATTACTTAAAAAGGTAACCTTTTCGTTAAATTATACGTTTTAAATAAGAATAATTATATTAATTAACGGGTTCTAGATTTTATAAATATTCGTAAATCGGTAACCGATAAGGAAGTTAATTTATACTTTAGGATTTACCTAGGTAATTTTTAAAATCTTTATTTTTTTTTATAACGGTAATTATTATCGCGTAAGCTATATAGCCGTATACTTATAAATAGGCTTATTAAAGCTTTTAATTAAGCATTATAATTTCGTTTCTGTACGTTAAGTAAATAAAGTAAATTTCGTATAAACTTTACTAAAAAAGTGCGTATTTAAGGGCACGATTATACAGATATATTACTGCTTTAAAGATATATACGATTAAAAACGAAAGTAATTTAGCGTTACTTTGTATTACAGTCGCTTTCTTTTTAATTACACCCCTTAAACGTTTTATACCCCCGTTTTAAGCCTAAGTATATAATGCTAAAGGCTTAAGTTTGATACTGAAAAAAGGCGACTGAAACATATTTCGAAACTGATAATTTTTAAAATCTCGTTATTATATTCGAATATTTATAGAAAAATCTTATCCAGGTTCTTCAAAACCTTTAAAAAATATCGGAATGCTATCGATCGTAAACATAACGTATCTATATTTTTTAAGGTCTTTTTCGAAATTTATAAAATCGATAGCAATTCGTTATCCTAATCGGGACGCTCCGTCCTTCGACTTTCGACGTATCTGCCTTTTAATCTTCGCTTTATTACATGCTTAGCATTCGACCGTTATAAGACCTTTTAAGCGGACTCCCCTTATATAGGACTATAATTAGGCGATCATTTCGGGCCTTAAATATCCTAGCTTTAAGTGCCATATTATACCGTTACTAGTTTGTAATAATTTCGCTATATATAAGTTAACGTTTTATTTATAAGTAACTAAGGTTATATAAAATGTTATTACGTTAATATTTTCGATAACGAACTGATTAAACTTATCTGTTAACGTAATAACTACTTAATTAAACTTATTTCGAATAAAAAAAAATTTTCGGTTATTTTATTAATATCTTTTTTTCCGAAATTACTGGAAAGATACCAGGTTATATACGAAATTTTCGCAATAGGTTACGTCGTACAAACATAACGCTTTCGAGCTGTAAAACTTTAAAGCCGTATATTTATTTTTCCGTATCCTTTAATTAGGATAAAAATTTTCCCTACGTATATTCCGTCGCTTTAAATCGTTATCTTATAATTTAAAAATCGGTCGTTATCTTAAAGGTATTTATCAAATAACCCGTTCGATCAACTTCTTCGACTTATATGGTTCCTTCGAAGGATAAACTAGCTGTCCGCGTTACCTAGCAAAATCGTCTTTTTAGATAAGAGGATATATCAGGCGGCGTAAGTTTAACAGGCTACAAAAAGTTCTAATTAAGGTCGATATAATTCTATAAATCATATCCCTTAACTTAAGCCTTAAATTCGTCCTTAAATTTATCCAAATTTTTAAAACTATTATAAATAACTGCGGACGTTATCGGTACGGTTATCATTATGGCTAAATATATAAATAATCGCTACTAATGTACAAACTATATCGTCTTAGCAACAGCTGATTAATTAATAAATAACGTAAATTAAACGAATAAAATTTTTAATTATCAAATATAAGGAACATCAGTTATATTATATTGCCTAACTAGTTGCAGGTGCTCTAAAGCGCGCACCGCACTTTAATGTAGTCTAGTCACGTGATATGTATATTCCGATCAGGGGTACTAGCGCACCCCCTGCTAGCTGACAATAATTGCCGTCAAAAAAAATAAATAATTTCCTATATATATATATTAGCTTTTATTCGACGTATATATAAAGTTACATACTTATCGGATTTAATCTGGTTACGTAAAAAAAAAATTTTAAAAATATGGAAAAAAAGTTAATAATTTTGGTGGCGACGCCGAAAACGAAACCCTTTTTTTGAAACTCACATTCAGGCCTCGCTAGCTCGTTACGGGGATATGGGATTTGATTGGTTAGTTTTTAAAGTGATACAACAGTACATTGAAAAAGAATTGGAAAACGAGCCAGCAGAGGCCTGAGCTAGCTGAGGCAACAAAGGAGCTGAAGCCTATATGTGGCTGCTCCCCCACCCCCAGTTGTAGGACAAAATCAAGCAACCAAGTTTCCCCCCCCAGTCTGAAGAATTGCAACACATTTGCCAACAATAAGGCCTGATCTCGATGAGGTAACTAGCAAGCTCTGGTTGCGGCCTGTTGCTCGGATGTCCAGATATGACGGTCGGAATCAGGACAAGGAATGACCCGACGTCACGTGACTTGGATCTCTTGAGCCGACGAGATCCATCTAGATCCAGGGGTTTTGTATCTGATGGGATCGTCGAGATCCAACAGGAACTAGCATTGGCCGTAACAGCTAGCATCAGTATATAGATACGCTTCTTGCCTTTCCAATAATCTAGATAGTTTAGCAACTTATAGTGCGACTTGGTGACGCAAATCACCTTTGTCATTAACAGACGTGACTAGTTTCTTATTGCTCAGGACTTACAATACTCCTACAACATAAACCGTATGACTAGGTTTAATAGTTGGTTAACTAGCCCAGCCGTCACATCTCCTTACATCCTTGTGAGCAGGTCACATGATTTTTCTTAAGCAGAGGTCGAGGTTTCGTGGGTTTCTCCCTCCCACCGTCCAGCCTAAGCCAAGCTCGTTAGCTCATAACATTAGAAAAACGCGGGGATACCCGTGTAGCTACCAGGTTAAAGATATAAACGCCGCCAAAGCTGGCAGCTTTCCAGCTATTATTGAGCTATAATGTGGTATACCATAGCTCATAATGAGAATACAGTGGAACTCCGCATTGAAACTATGGAAAGCCCTAAAAAAATAAAAAAATAAAACAGGTGGCAGTTCTTAGCCCCCACACCGGTTCGAACGATGGACCTTGTCATTGCAAGACACGAATATCATCAGATCACGTGACTACAAGTGACATGCTCTATCCACTGAGCTATAAGGGCTGCGAGATAGCGTCTAAAAGCATTATATAGATGGGAAACGTGGCCGAGGATCGGGATGTCAGGGGTTGGGTGAGGAGAATAGCGGGCTGGGCGAGTTTGGTGCGGTGGGGAGCACTAGTCTCAATTGTCACTGCATAAGCCGAAGTTAATCCGTCCGCCCGACCGTTTACATTATCATGGGAGTCGGTCTTTTTCATGGTTTATTTATTTGATATTTATAAACTCCTGGCCCCTATTTAAGAGGGCTCCCGTCCATATGAGATGAAACTCTGAATAGACCCACTATTCTTGCCCAAATAGGAAATCACTTACTAAGCAGTGGACGGCCCGCCCCGGAGCTTACTAATCAGGTTCACTTAATTTCTGTGGCCCGTGCAAATGTCCGCACAAGATGGAAGTACCATGCCTACATTGCGAAGAGACCTCCAAACTCCGGCCAACCTTTATTACTTTATCCCGATGGCTCTGGAGAAGCCCGCCCGTTTATCGGCAAGCCAGCTTTCAACTCCCACCTAAGCAGAGAAATGTGAGGGTTCAGAAGATACAAGTAGGTCGTATTCGGAAGCGATCGACTAGCGTGTCCTAAGGATGGGGAAAATACTATGTGTTGGGTGCAGAGACCACGTCCCAGGATGGAGCCAGCCAGCTAGCAGTGCCGACCCAGTTAGGAGCCTCAGCCAGAGCCGCTGCTGACGTAGAGACTGTGGGCATTAACTACCGCCATATCCGACCGGGAAATTCTATTAGCCGTCGGGTAACTAAATAAGAGATCACGTGATCTGATGATCCATTTGATGCCAATGTCGAGGTCCGTTGTTCGAACCAGCGTGGGGGCTGCTGACGACCAAGAATAAGCGGTCTCTTTATTTTCTTGAATTTTTGCAGTATTTATCTGAACATCGTATGCACTAGGCTGTTCTCTCTATCATCGTGTTATGTTATTATTAATGCTTAATTAAGCATGAGTATGAAGAGCTTCACATTTGCGTTCTAAGTAACCCTCAGCTTACCCTGACCCCTATTCGCAACTTTCGTATTTTATTACCATTCCGTTCAACCATATGCTACGGCTGTAGGATGTAGCTGGCATTATGATACTATCTACGTAGGTAGTCATAAGTAGTCCAACTTCTATGGGCAGAGCCAGTCAGGCAAAATCCGAGAGGGACCTTATACGTATTGCTTGCTGGAAGGGCGGGGTTGTTTGCGCACGGAAGTTTCTTGGATTGTGGCTGGCTGTATTGCCGTGTTACCCCCGGCAGGCAATACGTACGGTCGCTTCGGCCAGCTTCGACCTAGGTTGACTGTTGCTTTAATCGCCCCCCTTTCCCCCTTAGGTTCTGACCATCACAACTGAGCCGCCTTTGACTACCTAGGCAAACCTTGTTGCCGTTATTATCTTTATATACCTAAGGAGATTGCTTTTAAAGACACCCGAATAACTACAGTGTTTTGTTGCTTAGATTAAATAGCCAATTTTTATCGTTTGGCGTATATAGTCATCCAATTCTTACATTCCAACTCCCTGATACTATGAAGAGTGGCCCGACTATTTTGTCCAGAGCCCGCCCCAGTGCAGTAGAAGACGTAGGTGGTGCTTTATGGTTTGATGGATTGTTGCGGTAAAGGGCTTAGCAAACCCTATTAGTTCTGCCATCTACTGAACGTAGCATTTCGAATTGGGGACACTATAAATTGGACCTACTAAAATAGTAGGCAGATTATAACATCACGGAGGGCATGCTTCAGGGGTTAAAATGGCTAGCATCTCATAGTGTTATTATTATCTCAATAAGATCTGTAGAGTGGGAGTGCAACTGGTGACGAAGGGACAGTGGTGAAATGCCGAACAAGACATAATCCCTATTCCCGCATTCCGACCCTCAATCAAAAGCAGTTTAAAGTTTCTCCCTAGAGACACCCGCCCGATTGCTGACGCTCGCCCCACGGTCATCAACCTCAGCGACACATAGGATGAAGGTGTCCTTAAGTGCGCCTAGACGGTACTCCCTATTGACCTCCTGATAATCTTTACTGGCAGCCATGGCCGCGAAATGCTGGACGCTGGGATAGTGGACGAAGGCGATTTCGTCCCATCCGTCGTCCATGGCTTGCCCGCCAGCCACCCTGCCGACGATCTTGACCCTACCGCCGTGTCTGGAGCCGACCCGGGCCGAGAACTCGGCGCCGTATTTCTTGTACTGGACTTTCTTGCCGGGATTGAAGGCCAGGAGGTTGAGCATCGAAACGGGATGATCCCAGAGTTGACCGGGCAGCGACGATATCCAGTCGCTCAGCTCGGGAGACACCTCGAGGTTCTGGGATGACTCCGACGGCGTGGTCTCGTGCGGGAGCGGTGGCTCGACAGAGCCCGGCTCCGGGTTCAGGAGCCGGGCGTTATTTTCCGCATACTTGGACAGGGCTTCGGATGGCACCCCGCACGACGCGGTCCAGAGGGCGTGTATCTTGGCGCGGACATTCCCGGGGATTACGGCTTCAGCATCGAGTACGAGGAGGAGATCCCAGTGGATATTCCGCGCCAGCAAGTGTTCTGTAGACATGCGTGACGGAAGAATCACCCACCGGAGAGCCCGGGCCTGGACAATGGGCTTAATGCCATACTGCCGAAGCTCAAGGAGGAATGACTCGACCGAAGTGCCGGGTTCTAGGGCAATGAGATGTAGACCGCATAATACCATTTTGGAAACCTTCAGCTACGTTGATGGAGCAATGTTACCGCTCAGCTGCATTACAGTACCGAGGGATTGGTTAGGATCTGGAACCATTGGAGGCGCATTGGTCGGCTGTCTCCAAGACAAATGCCGAATGCCGAGTGCGGAGCGAGCCGGGGGCGGGACGAGAGCTGTACGGTACTTCGAATGTTCAACACTCACTACTCGATGCCACTCTATCCTTAGTCCTCCTTACTAGGTGATTATTGGAGGAGATATTATTGTTGTGAACTGCAGCATTCAGATCTATTGGGGGCCGGCTCTGTGCTTGCACCAGTTTGCGGCGGTGCCGACAAACCATCCCTTGCCGGGAAAAGACCGTCCCTATTACTACCAGGCGGCGGCTACTAACGGGAAATTGTTCCGACGATTATAACTACCACGGTAGTTAGGTATGGCTCTGGGGAACGGACGCTTAGTGTGGGCGACATGCGACAAAGACAATGCGACAGCTTATTGGTCATTAGATTAATCCCACGAATTTGCGAAACCACGTGGGGATTATCAGGAGAGCAGGTGGTTAATGAAACCAATGTTGCCCCCAAGTGCTTGGGGACTACCCACTTAGCCACTGGTCATAATAGCTGAACCATCTTTGGCTACTTAGGTATATCCCATACGCTGTCATTTATATATCCCGAACAAAGCTTTCTGTTTAACGACGTCCGGATAATCATAAGCCTGTATTAGGAATCATTGAGTAATTAGATGTTATGCTTCGGCTATCTTTTATTATCCCATTCCCATATTCGGATGCTGGATATCCTGGTGGCTCAACTATTTTGGCTAGGACCAGCCACTGTCTCCCAATGCAAACTTCTCCACAGCTTCCACATTGAGCATTTCACATAATACAGTCAAATCTATCAATGTAAGACCCCCATGGACTTCCAACTCTGCACTAAAGGGGTGACCCTAGCGCACATGATGCCTCGCGATACCGGGTTGCGTGCTTTGGACATGCCATTAAGAAATCCTGTAGGATGTTCCGGCAGTGATAATCCCGAGTGCGTTTCGGCATCCGATCGCCTATCAGCCCTGGAACAGAACGTGTTGGGGGTGTGGAGCACGAAGCGTTGATTGATACAGGGATCCATTGGCAATCCTTGCGCTTCGCATTCCCTAACGGGGTAAAGCGAGGAGCAAGGCGATTGTGGCCAGCGCCGTTGACCCAGGTTCCAGAACTTCCTTGCGCAATCGGAGGAATGGCCCCGGTACCCGGCACAGTTGGATTGCGCCTGTGGCGTAGTCTAGCATCGTCCTGCGCCAATGCGCCGAGGCAGAAACCGGGATGGCCGCCACCGCCGTAGACTAACGGAACCGGTGTTCCATTGCCCAGAAACCGATTTCTTACGAGATACGCGTCCTCCTGGCGGACCCAGATAGCGTGACATCGGTCTCACAGGGTGGGTCTAGCTTCAGGAGGTGCGAGATCTTGAGCCCCGGCGACCCCGCGCTTATAGTTCGTGGGTGGGTTCAGTCAAGTTAAGCCGCAGCCAACCAACGCGGTTTGATTTTGGAGTATTGGCCACTATGCCGGATTCTAGGTTTCATAAGTACCGCAGTTGAAGATAGACCATCCCGTAGTCTGTGCTCTTATCGTTGTTCCGTATCCTCATAGCGCGAGACCTCAACATCTCCTGACCGCCCGTAATCTTTAATAGGGGTCTCCTTGGGTCACGTCTCCTTTTCACATCTACGTCCGGAACAGCCTGACTAGCCACAACCCGTCTCAGCGAACCTCGCTACTCCGGAAAACAGAACAAAGCTCGCCAACATCCACTATGGCTTTTGGGAAATGGAGATTTAGTCGCAGCCGGAACTCTCGGAAGAGTAGGAACAGCTCTGGGAAAACCGATTCCAGCACCAATGGAAGCACGACGCCTGTCGAGAGCGACGGACCAGATGTCACAAATGCGCAACCGCAAGCACGAACCGAATCTCGCATCTTACGAACCTTCCCCGGAAGCTTCCGCTCATCACAGCGGTCAAGGACGGCGTCAGCAGAGAAGGATGTGAACTACGCTCGTCTCCACAAGCCGTTTACCAAGCAAAACCTGGAACACCAAAAGATACTAAGCGCCTTCGAATGGAACTTCGGCACGAGAACGAGTCAAGGGGCTATGAGCATCTGCAGTGGCATAAGCCCCTGTTCATCCAGGCGAGCGAGCGTCGACTATGATCAGCCCTACTCGCCGTTCGATTCAACGGATGCGCAGCCTCGCTTCAGTAGCGACCTGGCCTGCGATGGGCCACTGCCGATGCTCGGCGGAGAATTTGAAAAAGACAGAGCAGCGTAACTCGACTCCCCGCGCGTAATACGACTTGAGACGGTATCATAAGTACGATTTGTCCCAAGTTTCGTTGTACGATGGCATGATTCATGATTGGGAGTTTTCTGGCTAGCAAGGATTCGGCGTTCAAGATGGCAGGGATGGTTAAAATGGGCGGTAGATGGGCAAATAGGTTCGGGGGCATACGAAGTACATGGGCACTTCATGGTTGCATATAGATGCGATAGACATCGGGTACCCGTGTCGATTGAAAGCTAATTTTTGCTTGCTTGAGGCAGGCTGTATATACGTAGAATGAAGCTATTTTTATGACAGCATCTGAGGCCTCAGAATTTTCAGTGTAATTGATACTCATCGGAAGTATCCTCATGAACTGTATGTATAAATGTTCATCATAGGCCATACACTCGGACTGTAAGAAAATCATAACGCTTATTATGAATGCTGCTGGATGACATTGAAGAAAGTGACTTGTGTACACTACCAAAGCCTTTGCACTGGCTGCTCGCTTCGCCGGCATCATGTTCGCCCAGCCACATTGACTGACTTACGCTAGGATAGAAGAGCGACTTTGTGACCATCGGCATCCATAGAGGCAGAGGAAAGACTGGAAGTCGACTGGGAGAGAACCGAGCCTCAATCATTCCTTACGACGAGCCTATCCCGAAAATAACGGAGGCGTTAATAGCCGTGACAATGCAAAAGGAAGTTAAGTCTAGCATTGGTAGAGTTTGCCGTTGGGCAAAGCTGCAAGTGTTGTTGAATGTGGTTGATGATATTCGAAGCACTAGATGGGTGATAGTCGCTCTGTTTGGGATGGAAAAATTGAACGACTTTGCAAGAGCACAGACCACCACGATTGAGGGTAGCTGGATGGTCACGTGATCTGCAGCCACACAGATTGTGCAAAGGGCCCCCACCCCAATTCCTTTCTCACTGCCCTAATTAAGCGAACCCAAGGAAAAAACCGTTCCGCCTGAACCTTCTCTCTTTGAAACTTCACGACATTTGCGATCGATCGACGTCTCAAAGGCAACAATTCGACAAGACAGTTGCCCATCATGTCGCTCGTCTCGGGAGAGAAGTCGAACTTCCAGTTCGTAAGTAAATTCTAATAACCTCTTATCATCGCCGCTTCCTCCCACTCGCGATCCAGCCGCACCTCGAATCTTCAACGGAGCCGGGGACCTTGTTACTGCAAGGTCGAGATATCCGGAGGAATGAGTGAGCTAACTGGAAATCCAATAGATCTTGCGTCTCCTCAACACCAACGTCCGTGGTGAGGAGAAGGTTATGTACGCCCTGACCCGAATCAAGGGTGTTGGTCGCCGATACTCCAACTTGGTCTGCAAGAAGGCCGATGTCGACTTGAACAAGCGGTACGAGATTTAGCAAAGCAAGAAGCAAGAGATTAGAGAAGGCTGCTAACATTGGACCCGACAGTGCCGGTGAGCTCACCTCGGAAGAGCTCGAGCGAATTGTCACCATCATCCAAAACCCCACCCAGTACAAGATCCCTGCCTGTACGTTATCAACGATGCCGAGACTGCACCTGGTATGGCCGTGATTCCTAACAACTACTAGGGTTCCTCAACAGACAGCGCGATATCACCGATGGCAAGAACTCGCAGGTCCTGGCGAACGGTGTCGACTCGAAGCTCCGTGACGATCTTGAGCGTCTGAAGAAGATCCGCGCTCACCGTGGTCTCCGACACTACTGGGGCCTGCGTGTGCGTGGCCAGCACACCAAGACGACGGGTCGTCGTGGCCGGACTGTCGGTGTCTCCAAGAAGAAGGGTGGTTAAAGCTGCTGCTGGGCGGCGTGGTTTCATTGGTTCAGATCATTCATCATCTATGCGGATGGACAGGCGCGAAGGCTGGACTGAAATTACTACATCATTGACATGGTTCTCTGCGTTGCAAAGGGTGCCCTGCTCATCGGATAGGGCGGCTCATAGGTGTACTCTAGTAAAAAGGGAAACGGAGACGCCTATTTCACGAAGACATCATCGATCTTGGGAATTGTGAAGACACTGGATACCCGCTGTCTCCAACATACCTGGAAGCCCGCACATACGACGATTGCTTCCCAATACGGATGAAGTTTACTTTTTCCAGAGTTATAGCAACATAAACTCATTGCCTATAGCCGGCAATGCCAAAGTATTCACCATCGATCTTCAGGGCGCTTAGGCAATCTGTCTCGATGCACCCCGCGGGACAAGTAGTTGTGGGTCGTGTGCTTTATAAGGCTGACAAGGACGAGAATATTCGCTTCTAAGCCGTATTTTTCTCTATAGCTTTATCCGTGTAAATCTATCAGAAGGGTCGTAAATCATGAATGCCAAGACATGCTTCAAAATGGGAAAGGGTCAGTTGGGTATCTTAATCTTCGTGTGTTACAGCCATGTCAAGAACTTCGACCCTTCCTTGGCCCTTTGTCTCGTTTCCCACGAACTCGGATAGACCCTTGAAAGCGCCCGGTTCCACGAAGCCGACCACCTCCCATTCCGACCCGAGGACGTCCTGGTTTTCCACCTGTTCGACGTAGCTCAGGATCTTGTCCTTCACCGTCCCGGGGGCCTTCTGCTCGCCTTCGCCGTCGCCTTTGGGTGCCTTGACCGCTTGCTTCAGGACGTTCGTCGAGCACGTGATCCTGAGCCGCATCCGCGCCCGCGCGACGGGGATGGGCTGGTGCGCTATCAGCGCCTTCATGGCCTCCAGCGCCTGGCTCTTCGCGCTCTTCGTCGTAACCACACCCGTCCAGCTGTGCTCCTTAGTCCTCGGCTTTCCCTCGCCCTCCTCACCGCCCGCCGGCGTTCCGGTGCCGCTGCCGCCACCCGCCGCGCTCTTGTCGCCCTGTTGCTGCTGCTGCTGGTGGTGGGCCTGCGAGCTTAGCATGTCGAGCGCCTTCTCGATCATGCCCGTGGTGTAGACGCGCTTGGTACGCGGGTCGACGAGTTTGCTGGCGACGATGGAGACGACCTCGTTGTGCACGCGGTCCATCTGCGCGGCGCGTTCCTTCTCGCCGACCTGCAGCTCGCCCTTCTTGAGGATCTCGAGGATGATGTCGTTGAGGGGCTTGTCCTTGCCGAAGGCCTTGGCAAGCTCGTCGGCTGGCGCTGTCTGGCCCTTGGACACGTTCAGGAACACGTTGGGGATCTGCAGCACCTCGTCGAGGTCCGTCTCGATGCCCTGCCGCCACTCGAGCACCTTGTTCTTGTAGCAGGCGATCTCGAAGCGCTTCTTGCCCTTCTTCAGCCGCACGAGCGACACGTTCGTCAGCTTTATCTGGTTGCTGGGCTGCTGGATTCTCGACATTTTGTGGGCGTCTTCGTGGTATACTTTTGTCGCTGCCGAGATCCGTTGTTTATCATTAAATATCCGAGCGCTGGTCTTTTTTCCTGTCGATGCGGCGACACTGAAGATTGGCGAAAGTGGGATGGATGGATTATGTAAGGTTCGGAGAAAGGACGACAAATCCACCGACGCAGAGTCATGCCGAGACCCTACCTAAGGCCTGGGGATTCGACTCATTCCCACTCTTATGGTCACATGCAGGTACGAACGGCTATGCAAGCGCAACACGCGTTCGTACGCACCGCATACATATGACCTAGCAGTACCTAACCTTGGACCCCACCTAATGCATAGACCTAGCAATGCATAAGGATTTCCACCAAAACCCGCGATATATAAAAACTAATAATAAAATAACAAAAATATATATAATAAAATAAAAGCTATATACATATAAAGAACATTATAATTGACTAAAGAATGAGGGTTTATATTATATAATTACTTATTAATATTTTTTTACAAATTTATAAATATTAAATAATATATATAAATTTAAAATTTTATTAAAATACTAATTTTACAAAATTTCCAAAAATAATCATTATAATTTAATAATATAATAATTAAACTTTAAGTTTATAAATCGTTTAATGTTATAAACGCTTTAAATTATAATTACTTTAAGGTTATACTATTATATATTATAAAAATACTTTAATTTTTAATATTGTAATTTTAATATATATTTAAACGAAATCTTATAAAGTTATACGTTTTAATATAGAAAATATAATATTAAATTAATAAAAGATTTTACCGCATTTTTGTACATTAATATAAGGCTAATTTAATATATTTTATATTTAAATTTATAATTATTGTATATTAAGTATTTAACTTAAAACTTTTTAAATAATTATATAAATATAAATTAATTAAAGGTAAATTTACGTAAGTTATTAGGTTATATTCTAATTTGAATTATAATTAATATTCATTAATTTTTAAAATTATTTTAATTAAATCTTGAAAATTTAAAATTCAAAAATTAATTTTAAAGTATTAATATAAATATTAAAACGGAAAGTGAAATAAAAGCCAAAATAAGTAAATATATATATCCGTTATATTTATTAAAGTTAATAAATAAGAAAATAAAATATTTTTAATAATATAAAATATATTTCCAAATTTAAACGTATTTATATATAACAAAATAAGGTGATTATTTATAATTTTCTTTTAATTATACGTAATATAAATAATATTTTATCATGCAGCATTTTTTATATTTATAATTCGTATTATATCAGAATTAAATAATAAATATTTAATATTTAATCACTTTAAATAAATATCAAAACCTATAGATTTA
>QJOA01000541.1:0-45027 GCA_004155915.1 Monosporascus sp. CRB-9-2 | reverse complement strand
TTTTAATTTTTAATTTTTAATTTTTAATTTTTAATTTTTAATTTTTAATTTTTAATTTTTAATTTTTAATTTTTAATTTTTAATTTTTAATTTTTAATTTTTAATTTTCTATTTTTTACGATTATTCGAAAATATCCGTTTATTTATCAATTTTAAAGTTTTAACTTTCCTTAAAAAATTCTTTTTTTTTATTTTTTCGATTTTTATATAACGTTTTAAATAAGCAAGCGAGCCGGGTTTTGGCATCTTATAATAATAAATTTCAATAACTTAATAATAATACATCGTATTAATTTAAATTAATCGAAATTTTTTTGGTTAAATATATTTATAACTCCATTACAAATACGCATATTATGGCCGGATTTGCCGTAAACGTTATATTTCCGTTTTTTAATCTTTACTTTTTTACGACAACTTTCCTTAGTTATTATTAATTACATTTTTTATCACCATTTTTTTAGGCTAAAAAAGTTTATTTTTAAGCTTATAAAGTTTACTTAAAATATAGTAACGTGCTACATCATTAAACGGACCAAATCAGTAAGCGGACCAAAATTTCACACCTCGCAATAACCAATTCAAATAACTTAACTATAACACATTAAATCAATTCTAATTAATCGTATCCTTTTTCGCAAAACGTATTTATAGCTTCTTAACAAGTGCACGTATTATATCAAGGCTTGTTACGGACGCTATATTGCCATTCCTTTTTTTCAACCCGTCCGCGACCGACCATTTTTTAACGCCTCCAAGCCAATATTACCCCTATTTCGTACGACCTAAAGCCAACCGACTAAATAATTATTTTTAACCGAATCCTGAACCCAAATACGTGAGTATTTTTTGTCCGGTTTTAATACGTTAAAGATATAGGTCGGAGAACGTGTTATAGGATACGTTAGGAGCGCGTTGGAAGCGCGTTAGGGGGTATAAGGGGTCCGTGCGGGGCGTTTTGCGGGGCGTCTTACGAAGCGTATAGCAGGGCGTATCGGATTTGATTTTATAATAATTCGAAATTTACGCAATTATACGATTAAAATAAACGTTTTCCAGAAAGATAAATATTTGCTATATAAGATGAACAAGTTTTTTTAGTTAGCAGAAAAATTATGATAAAGAATTGCTGCTAATAGCTGCTAAAGTTGGGCGGTTACGGGCGGGTTAGCAGGAAGAAATAGCAATATAACGTCCGCAACAAGCTTTAATATAATACGTGCACTTATTTAAAAGCTGTAAAGATAGTTAGTAAAGAAGTATTCGATTAATTGGAATCGATTTAAAGTATTGTAATTAAGTAATTTAGATTGATTATTGCGAGGTATGAGATTTTGGTCCGTTCAATAGTTTGGTCCGTTTAATGGTATGGTACGTTATATTTTTTATAATTAAACATTTTTAAAAAAAAACCGGTTTTATATAATAATAATTTATAACTTTTTATTACAAAATTAGCCGATTTAAATATTTTTATTAATAAATTACTTTAATAAATTTTAACTTTTTTTTATAAAGATCGTTCTTATTTCATTACTTTACGGATATTTTTAAAGGTTTTTACGGAAAGTAAAATAAAACGGGCAGAAGTTAACGGAAAAACGGTCAACGTAAATATAAATAAAAAACCTTTAATTCGAAGAAATCGCTATTAAAGTTGAATAAAATCAAATTAGTTTTCGTAAATTCAAATTTGATATTATCGGACGTTATAATGACTTAAAACGTATTATAAAAGCCGGCGCAAAATTCTTTTTTAATAATATAAATATAATAACAACCCATTAAATTTTCGACATATTATAAATAAACGCGTTTCAAATAAAAATAATAAATTACATTAAAAAGTTAAAACCAATATAAAAAATATGCGGATATATAAAACGTAATAATATTATTATTAACGTAATAGTTTTCGAATTTGATTAAATAATAATTTTTATAACCGTCGAAAATAAAATAACGTTTCGAATCTTTCGTATACGTCCGAATATATTTATTAAAATATTAAATCCATTCCAAACTTAGTTCATTTATTTTTTAATTATTATTATTTATAAGAATCTTTTAATTAGTTATTAATAATAAAGTATCGTAATATTAAAACCTAAAATTATTATTTCTCGTTATAATTATAAATAACGATATAAATTAACCTTAAAAATTAATAACTTTAATAATTATAACTTATTTCTTATTTTTTATTACGTTTATTTAACTTTTTTACGTTTTTCAATATTAATAATTATTATATCCGTTAACGTTCGATATATACAAGCGAGACATACAAGCGAGCGAGACACTTTTTGGCACTTCCCAACAATATATTTAAATAACTTAATCATAATACCTCAAATTAATTTAAATTAGTCTAATAATTTTTTAAAATTATATTTATAGCTTTCTAATAAATGTACGTATTATATTAAGGCTTATTACAGACGTTATATTATTTTTTTTTCCTGTTAACTCGTATGCAATCCATTAACTTTTAACGTATTTAAGTTGATATTATTTTTATTTCGTACGAATAAATGTTAACCGATAAGAAATTTATTATTTATCGAATACCTAATCTAAATATGTAAACCCCTTTATTTAAATGCGAAACGTTAAAGGTATATATGTCGTATAACGTATTAAAGGGCGGGTTTAAAAGTACGTTAAGAGAGGAAATACAGAGCGTGTTAAAATATTTTAGAGCGTATCGTAAGGCATATAATAAAGCGTATCGGGTTTGATTTCGTAATAATTCGAAACTTACGTAATATACGATTAAGATAAACGTTTCTTAAAAAAAAGAATATTTGTTATATAACATAAACAAGTTCTTTTAGTTAATAAAAAGGTTATGGTAAAAAATTATTATTAATAATTGTTAAAGGTAGTCGGTTATATCCGGATTGACAGGAAGGAATAGTAATATAACGTCGGTAATAAGCCTTAATATAATACGTGTACTTGTTGAGAAATTATTAATGTAGTTAGTAAGAAGATATTCGATTAATTTAAATTAATTTAAGATATTATAGTTAAGTTATTCAGGTATATTATTAGGAAGTGTTAAAAAGTATCTCGCTCGCTTGTATGTCTTGCTCGCATATATAGGACGTTATTATAAAAAATTATATTGAAAATTTAATTTCGTTAAAGTTATAAATATCCTTTTTTATAATATCAGATTTCGTAATTATAATTTAAATAAGTTCGAATTATTTATAAAGTATCTTGAAATTTTCGTTTCAAATTCGTTAATAATCAATTTTTCGATTTATACGTCTTTAAATTTTCTTTTTTTACTATTTAATAAAATTCGACGACTAATTACTTTAACGCGTTTTATAATATATTAAGCTAGCAATATATTAACCATATTTTTATTCTATTAAAGCCGGCCAAAAAAAGGTTCGTATTTAAAAATTTTTTTTTTCGGTAATTAATTTCTTTTCGATCGGTATTAACTTTTTCGAATTAAAGATATTATCGGTTCGGGCGTATTCACCGTAATATCGGATTTTTAAAGTAAATTCGGAAACTTTATATATAAAATATAACATTTTTTCTAAAAAAAAATCCATTCGGTTCTCTTTTTTTAGCTTAAATAGCTAGGTTTATTTTAGCTTGTTTTATAAAACGTTTTATATTATTAACGTTAAGAAATTTTGTGATTAAAGTTAAAATGTTAAAAAGTAAAAAAATTAGCTTAATTGCTTATATAGCTCGCTCGCTTATATAGGACATTATTAGATTAAAGTTTAATAACTCGCTAATAATTAATTACGGTATATAATTTATTATTAACAGGTATTTCCGAATTTATCGAATTAAAACTTTTACTTTTTAGCTATCCGAAAATAAAAAAAACTTAAAAATTTATCACTTTATTTATTTATTAATTTATTAATAAAAAAGTAGGTTTTTTATTTATAATTAAAAGATTTTTAACGTAATAAATACGCGTAATATAATTAATTTTATATATTAATAGTAAAGTTAACCCGGAATGTTTCGAAAAAAATGAGCCCCGTTAACCGGCTCGGCTATAACGATACAGTAAAGTAATAAGGCCGGCTAATTAGTTTAACGGTTAAAGCATAACCTTATTAATATAAAAGATAAAAGTTTAATTCCGGATTATGTAATAAATTATTTTTTATCAATTTTTTTTTAGTTTTGTTAGTTTCTAAATTTTTTTTTTACAGTTTTCTATATAAAAGTTAAAGTTCGATCCTTAAATATGTTAAGTAAATAAACTTTTAAAAGTTTTGTAATATCTATATAATGTAAGAGGACGTATTAGAATTTGATACGTTAGTATGCACTTGATTGGTTGGCCCGTATAACGTTTACCTTTACGCGTCTGTATTAAACTCATATACTCTACCTATATCTAATATTTTTGTATATAATATAGATTATTCTGAACCTTTCCAGACATCGTTAATAATACAAATATTATCATACTAATAACATTCAGTAAAGCGCTGCTTATCTTCACAGTTACGTTATAATTAGATAATAAAAATAATATATACTTATCGAATAATTCTTCTATAAATAACCTTATTAAATAAATGATTAAGTATAAAAGTTTATTTCTTAATATTTTTCAAAGAAATTACTAAGGAATTTGTTAACCTATAAAATCTTCAATATTTTAATAATTAATAAATTATCATTTTTATTCTTTTATAAAAATTTTTTTTTTAATAATATTATTCTAACGGAAACGTAGTTTTATTATTTTCATTTTTCGTATTAATATAAATATTAAACTTATAATCTTCTTAGAAAATGGTAACCGTATAAACAAAATTAGATAATATAATAAATTATTATCTTAATTTCTAAGTTTAATTAAACTCATTTCTTTCGTAATAGTTCTTATTTACGTCGATTTTTATCAAAGTTCTAAGCCGTCTTTATAATTTGAAACAACCAAGCAAACTATCGTTTGTAAGTATCTAGTTTATATTATTTTAAAATTTAAATTTCGAAAATTTTTAAATTACTATTTTCCTTTTTTCTAAATTTATTCATCAATTTTTTTAAGAATCGTTATATTTTCCGATACACGTTTTTATAGAAATTAATTTTCGTTATTTTAAGAAATTAAATTATATCCGAAAATTAAAAATTAAAATCACTTACTTTATAAAAGAATTTTTAAATTAATAATAATATTAATAACGTTCTATATAAGCAAGCAAGTCATACAAGCAAGGGAGCCTTTTTTTGGCATCTTATAACAACAAATTTAGATAACTTAATAACAATATATCGTATTAATTTAAATTAATCGCATTTCTTTTCGTTATAAATACGCGTATTATACCCGGATTTGTCGTAAATACCATATTTCCGTTTCTTAGTTTTAACCTTTTTATAATAACCCTTTTTAGTTATTATTAGCTGCATTTTTTTACCACCTTTTTTTTTAGATTAAAAAACTTATTCCATTTATATAATCAAAATTTTTCCATTTTAATTTTTTTTTATTAATTTTGTAACATTTACTTAAAATAAAATTCGTTTCGTATAATTAAACCTTTTTTTATCCGAAAAAAACAATTTTATATAATAATAATATATAATTTTTTAGTAAGTTATTTTAATAAATTCAAATTATTTTAATAAATATTATTTTTATTTTGTTATTTTACGAGTATTTTTAAAGAGTTTCGTAAAAGGTAAAATAAAACCGGCGAAATTTAACAGGAAAACGGTTAACGTAAATATAATTTAAAAAATTTTTTTTTTATAAATTTAATATTAAAATTAAATTAAATAAAATTAAGTTTTACGAATTCAAATTTAATATTATTAAATGTTATAATAATTTAAAACGTATCATAAAAGCCGGCAAAAAACTTTTTTAATAATATAAATATAATAATATCGTATTGAATTTTCGATATGTCGTAAATAAACGTATTTTAAAATAAAAATTTAAAATATATTAAAAAGTTAAAACCGATACGAAAAATATATAAATAACGTCCCACACTACCTCACCGGATACACCATCTTACCGGATACACCACCTCACCGGATACACCACCTCATCGGATACACCACCTCACCGGATACACCACCTCACCGGATGGTTTTTGGCACCTCCTAACAACTAACCTAAACAACTTAACCATAACATATCAAATTAATTCGAATTAATCGAATACATTTTTACGAACTATCTTTACAGCTTCTAGATAAATGCACGTATTATATCAAAGTTTATTGCAAACGCCATATTACCATTTTTTCCTTTTAATCCGACCGCAACCGACTAACGGTTAATACGTCTAAGTTAATATTTTTCCTAATTCGAACAACCTAAAGCCGACCGATTAAATAACTATTTTCGATCGAATCCTTAACCTAAATACGTAATCATTTTTTATTCGGCTTTAATACGTTAAAAATATATATCGGAAAACGTATTATAAAACGCGTTAAAAGTACGTTAAAAGCGAATTAAAGGGTATAAAGGGTCCGTACGGAACGTTTCGCAGAGCGTATAACAAAATATATGGCAGGGCGTATCGGGCTTAATTTCGTAATAATTCGAAACTTACGTAATTATACGATTAGAATAAACGTTTTTTAAAAATTTAAATACTTGCTATATAAAATAAACAAGTTCTTTTAGCTAACAAAAAGGTTATAACAAAGAATTGCTATTAATAATTGCTAAAATTAATTAATTACGGTCGGCTTAAAAAAATAATAACCTAACGTCCGTAATAAGTCTTAATATAATGCGTGCACTTATTTAAAAGCTATAAAGACAGTTAATAAAAAAATATTCGATTATTTGGAATTAATTTAATATGTTATAGTTAAGTTGTTTAGGTTAGTTATTAAGAGGTGCCAAAAACCATCCGGTAAGGTAGTGCATCCGGTAAGGTGGTATAAGACGTTATATAAAACGTAATATTTTTCGAATTTTATCAAATAATAACTTTGGTAATTATCGTAAAATAAATAAAAAATTAAATTTTTCGTACGTATTCGAATATATTTTTTAAAATATTAAATTTATATAAGATATAATATAATTATTATTTAATATAAATTTTAATTAATTATTAATAATAAATTATTATAATATTAAAACTTAAAGTAATTTATTTTATTATATTAATAAATAACGATATAACTTACTTTTAAAAATTAATAATTTAAATAATTATAATTTGGTTTTTTTATTACGTTTATATAAATGTTTACGTTTTTCGATATTAATAATTATTATATTCGTTATTATAAAAATTTTATTAAAAACTTAATTTCGTTAAAATCGTAAATATTTTTTATAAAACCCTATTTTATAATTATAACTTAAATATATTTAAATTTTTACTTCAAGTCCGTAAATAAATTTTATTTTATTTTAAACGTATTTAAAGGGGGTTTTTTTTTAAATTCGATACCTAATTAATATTAACGCGTTTTATAACGCGGTAAGCTAATAATATATTAAAACCAGATAAAAACGTTTACGTATTTAAGTTTAAAATTTTTTCGATAATTAATTTCTTTTCGGTCGGCGTTAACTTTTACGAATTAAGAGCATTATCGGTTCGGGCGTATCGACCGTAACATTGTACTTTTAAAATAAATTCGGGGATTTTATATTTAAAATATATATTTTTTTAAAAATGTTTCGGATCTTTCTTTTTTAGCCTAAATGGTTAAGTCTATTCTAATTTCTTTTATAAAACATTCCATATTATTAGAGTTAAAAAATTAAGAAATTTAGCTCGCTTACTTATGTAGCTCGCTCGCTTATATAGAACGTTAATTTTAATTCGTCTGCTAATTCTATTATATTTATATATCGTTAATAAAACTGTTTTTATAATAATTTTATAGTTTCATATTATCGATATCGTATATTCAGACTTACGCGGCATATTATTTTAAATAATTTAAAAAGTTATAAAAACGATTAAGCTGTAAAATTGTTAAAAGCTTAGAAAAATGCTAGCTTTTTATACGTAATTAAGTTTTGCTATTAAGGTTTTTCTTTAAGGTTTATTTTTAAGGTTTACCGTATAAAGCTTAATATTTTTTAAGTTATATTATTTAATTTTATTAAATCGTAAAGTTTCCGGGTATGAAGTTTATTAAGATTAAAACTTATCGGTAATTACGTATTAATCGACTTTAAAATAAGGCTTTATAAAATTAATATATTAATTTATTTCAACTAATACGCCTTTTCCGTCATAAAAAGGGGAACGCCTTTTACGCATTATATATAACGTCTTTAAACAAAGAAAGACGTCTTTAAGACGTTATAAACAATAAGTAGATAAATAAGCCCAGCTGAAGTCTCGAGATAGCTGCCAAAGATCATTCAATAAATCGAGATTTGCTCTAACATTAACGATAAAAAATATTAATTAGTTATCGTATTCAAAAATATTAAATATAATATTTATCGTATAAGCTACATCGTATAAAAATTTTCTATATATTTTGTTCACCCTGGAAAACAAGGTTTAAATCCATTTGACCTTGTATCAAATTTATAAAGATTTTTTATTTCGTAATATATTTTCCAAAATTTTTTTATATTACTATAACTTTTTATTTATATATAATTCTATACCTTTTTGGCCGTTAAATATCGTTTAAATTAAAGTAAAACATAAAAGAAGCCGGTTTCTTCGCTATTTTATTAAATTAACTATTAACGTATTAATATTAAAATAAAATGTATATTAAAATCGTTTTTAATACTTAACGTTAAATTTATTATATAAATAATTTTAATTATTTTTTCCTATTTATTATTTTTATAACTAAATAGTAAATCCTTATATTAAATCGTGAACCTCTTAATTTTACCATTTTTATATAATTTTCACGAGCTTTTTTAAGAATGTAAGAATTCCGGGGATTTGTATAGGAAAATGATAGCGCGTTGGGGGAGTGGCGCGTAAGGCGGAGTTCTGTCAGATACAGGGAACATCAATTGTATTGTATTACATGACTAATTACAGGTGCTTTAGATCGCGCACCCCACTTTAATGTAATCTAGTTATATAATGTACATGTTCCGATTAAAGGGAGCCTTTCCGTATATGGAGTGCTAGCATACCCCCCTACTAGCTAACATATTCTCTTAACGCCTTAACGCAGTTACGGCGTTAACTGTTATATTTTATCACTCTTTAAAGCCGCCGTTATATATTTTACATTTCTTGTGACGATTAAATTCTTTTAATTAATTAATTTTTTTCTAAAATATTTTAAGGTTATTTCTTTAACGACAAAATATCTTCGTAATATTTTTTTTAAAACACTTAAAGTTTCGTATAGAATTTTTATTTATTTATTAATTAAGATATTACTCGTAAATATATAATTTTTTTAAATTATATTTCTTTATATAATTCTTCAAAATTAATAATACTATATATTTACGTAACGTTTTATACTACTTTACCGCATGTACCACTTTGTTGGATAACCTTTAATATATTTTAATTACTTAACTTTAATTATTTATTTTTTAATATTAATAATATAAAACGGCTTAAAAAAACGTATAAATAAAAATTATTATTTAGGTTAAAAAATAAAGCTTAAAGTTTAATCATACGATATTTAATTATATATATAAAGTATTTTAATTTATTTTAAATAAACAATATCGTAATAAACTTTTTCAACCCGATATTATTTTGAATTTGCGAAATTTAAAATTGACCGAAAAAAATTAATTATTAACCAAAATTTTAATATAAATATGCGAATATCTTTGATTCGATTTTAATATATTAAAAATATAATTACTATATCATTAATTTAACGTATTAGGGACTATATCGGAATTAATTAAACGTTAAAATTTATTAAATAATTTTTTTTAGATATTTTTAAATTAAAAAATTAATTATTAATAAATTTTATGCGAAAATTTAAAATATTTCATAAAGAATTTAAACTTATTTAGATTATAATTACGAAATATAATATCGTAAAAAAGAATATTTATAATTTTAACAAAATTAAATTCTGAATAAAGTTTTTTATAATAACGGGCATAATAATTATTATTACCGAAAAATATAAAAAATTTAAATAAACGTAATAAAGACATAAAAATAAAATTATAAATATTTAAATTATATATTTATTTATTATTATTAATAATTAATTAATGAATAATATTAAATAATATTAAATAATAATAATTAAACAATAAATAAATTAAGTTTAAAATAAATTTAATATGTTAATAAATATATTCGAATATATATAAAAAGTTTAACCGGTTTTTTTATTTTCGACGGTTACGAAAGTTATTATTTAATAAAATTTTAAAAATATTACGTTAATAATAATATTATTATATTTTATATAATTACTTAACATGCTATATAAACGAATGCAATAAAAAAGATACAACACTTTTTAACTATTCTAACTATTTATCTTTAATTATTCATTTTTTAATACCAACATTATAAAATACCTTACTAAAAAAGCAAAAATAAACCTAACTATTTAGGTTAAAAAAGTAACCCGAAACTTAATTTTAAAAAATTTGGTTTTATTTATAAAATTTCATTTTTTACTTTACTATACCGTTTTACCGGTAAATACGCCCGAACCGATATTACTTCCAATTTGTAAAAATTAACGCCGATCGAAAAAAAATCGATTATCGACCAAATCTTTAACCTAAATACGTAAACGTTTTTTATCCGTTTTTAATATATTAAAAATATAACCAATATAATACTTACTTAATGCGTTATAAAACGCATGAAAATTAATTAAATGTCGAACTTTATTAAACAGTAAAAAAAAAGTTTAACGCGTTTAAATCGGAAAATTATTTATTAACGGGTTATATTCGAACATCTAAAAATATTTCGTAAATAATTTAAACTTATTCGGGTTATAATGATAAAGTACGATATCGTAAAAAAATTATTTATAACTTTAATGAAATTAAATTTTTAATAAAACTTTTTATAATAACGAATATAATAATTATTAATATCGAAAAACGTAAAAAACTTAAATAAACGTAAAAAAAAATTTGAAATAAATTATAATTATTTAAATTATTAATTTTTAAGATTAGGTTATAGCCTTATTTATTATTATAATGTAAAATTATTTAAGGTTTTAATATCGTAATAATTTATTATTAATAACTAATTAAAATTTTATATAATAATAATAATAATTAAATAATAATTAAATTAAATTTTAAATAAATATATTCGAATACGTACGAAAAATTTAAAACGTTTCTTTATTTTCGATGGTTACGAAAATTATTATTTAATAAAATTCGTAAAGTATTGTATTAATCATAATATTATTAGGTTTTATATAGCCGTACATTTTTCGTATCGGCTTTAACCTTTTAATCTATCTTACTTTTTTATTTTAAAACGTATTTATTTATTATATATTAAAAACTTAATATAACGTTATTATACTTATATTATTAATAAAGATTTTTTTGCCGGCTTTTATAACGCGTTTAAAGTTACCATAACGTCCGATATTATTAAATCTAAATTTACAAAAGCTAGCCTTATTTCATTTAATCTTAATAATATTCTTTCCGAATTCGAAATTTCTTTAATTATGTTTACATCGACCGTTTTCCCGCTAACCTTCGCCGGTTTTACTTTATTCCTTACAAAAACTTTTAAAAATATCCGTAAAGTAACAAAATAAAAATAATATTTATAAAAATAATCAAAAATTGTTAAAATAACTTATTAACAGAAATATTTAAATCGGCTAATTTTATAACAAAAGGTTATATATTATTATTATATAAAAAAAATTTTTTCGAAAAAAGTATTTAATTACGTAAAACAAACCATATTTTAAACCGACGTCGGAAAATTAAAGACAAAACGTTTTCCAAAAAAAAAAAAACATTTATTATATAAAAAGGACAAGTTTTTCTAGTCAAGAAAAGGGTTAATAAAAAATATAGCCAATAACGGCTGGAAATAATTATCAGAAAAAGGTTAAAACTAAAGAACGAAAATATAACGTTTATAGCAAGCCCGAATATAATGTACATACTTATAAAAAAGTTATAAATACGTTTAACGAAAAGAAATCCGATTAATTTTAATTAATACGATATATTATTATTAAATTATTTAAATTTATTATTGCAAGGTGCCGAAAAATGTTAGGCTCGCTTATATATTGCGTTCGCTTATGTAGCACCTTATTTTTTATATCGATTTTAATTTTTTAATATTTTTTTAAAACGCTTTTATTTGCAGTATATCGAAAACTTAATATAACGTTATTATATCTATATTATTAAAAAGATATTTTTAGCGGCTTTTATAACGCGTTTTGAATTATTATAACGTTTAATAATATTAAATTTAAATTTGTAAAAATTGATTTTAGTTTATTCGATTTTAATAACGTCCTACATAAACGAACGAGCTATATAAGTAAGCAAGTCAAATTTCTTAACTTTTTAACCTTCCACCTTTAATTATAAATTTCTTAACGCTAATAATATAAAACGTTTTATATAAGAAGCTCGGATAAATCTAGCCATTTAAGCCAAAAAACCCCCCCCGAAAGTTTTTTTTAAAAAAGTTGTATTTTATATATAAAGTTTCCGAATTTATTTTAAAAGCGCGATATTACGATCGATACGCCCGAACCGATAATACCTTTAATTCGCGAAAGTTAACGCCGACCGAAAGAAAATTAATTATTAAAAAAATCCTTAATTTAAATACGTAACCGATTTTTATCCGACTTTAATATATTAAAAATATAATTAATATCTTATATACTTAATGCGTTACAGAATGCCTTTAAATTAAAATTTTAATAAAGTTTTTAATAATAATAAATATAATAAGTATTAATATTAAAAAACGTAAAGATTCTAAATAAATATAATAAAAGAATAAAAATTAAATTATAATTATTTAAATTATTAATTTTTAAAATTATGTTATATCGTTATTTATTATTATAATAAAATGAAATATTTTAAGTTTTAATATCGTAATAATTTATTATTAATAATCGATTAAGAATTATATTAAATAATAATAATTAAATAATAAATAAATTAATTTTGAAAAATAAAAATAAAATTTTAATAAATATATTAAAACGTATACAAAAAGTTCAAAACGTTTTTTTATTTTCGATAATTACAAAAATTATTATGCCATAAAATTCGAAAAATATTACGTTAATAATAATATTATTACGTTTTATATAGCCGTAAAAAAAAAATTTCGGTTTTAACTTTTTAACGTATTTTATTTTTTTATTTTAAAAAACGTTTATTCGTAATATATTAAAAATTTAATACGATATTTTTATATTGATATTATTAAGGAAAATTTTTTCGCCAGCTTTTATAACGCATTTTAAATTATGATAACATTCAATAATATTAAATCTAAATTCGTAAAACTTTATTTTATTTTATTCGATTTTAATATCGGCTTTTCCGAATTAAAAGTTTTTTAAGTATATTTACGCCGACCGTTTTTTCGTTAACTTCTGTCATTTTTATTTTACCTTTTACAAAAACCCTTAAAATATCCATAAAATGCTAAAATAAAAATAATACTTATAAAAAACTTTAATGTTTATAAAAAATTTTAATACTTATAAGAAAATAAAAATTATTAAAGTAACTTGCTAATAAAAATATTTAAATCGGCTGGTTTTATAATAAAAGGTTATATTTTATTGTTATATAAAGCCGCTTTTTTCCCAAAAAAAAACCTTTAATTACATAAAACGAACTATATTTTAAATAAGGGTTACAAAATCGAAAACAAACGTTTTTATAAAAAAAAGAAATATTTATTATATAAAAGAAACAAGCTTTTTTGACCAAAAAAGAATAATAAAAAGATATAACTAATAACAACTAAAAAAGATTATCGTAAAAAAGTTAAAACCAAAAAACGGAGATATAACGTTTACAGCAAGCCTGAGCATAATACGTTTAATAAAAAAACTCGGATTAATTTAAATTAATACGATATATTATTATTAAATTGTTTAAATTTGTTATTATAAAGTGCTAAAAAACGTCTCGCTTGCTTATATAGCTCGCTCGCTTATATAGAACGTTAATATTCTTTCCGAATTAAAAGTTTTTTTAAAATATATTTACGTTAACCGTTTTTTCGTTAACTTCTGCCGGTTTTATTTTACTTTTTATAAAAGTTTTTAAAAATATTCGCAACATAATAAAATAAAAATGACATTTAAAAAAAATTTAAAAATTTTTAAGGTAATTCGTCAATAAAAATATTTAAATTTATTAATTTTATAAAAAAAGAATTATATATTATTATTATATAAAGCTACTTTTTTCCGGAAAAAAAACGTTTAATTCTACGAAACGAATTATGTTTTAAATAAAGATTATAAAATTAAAATCAACCCTTTTTTAAAAAAAGAATATTTATTATATAAAAAAGATAAACTTTTTAAGCTTAAAAAAAGTAAAAAAAAAAAAGAATTTGCTAATAATAAATAAAAAAGATTATAATAAAAAGATTAAAACTAAGAAAACGGAAATATAACGTTTACGGTAAACCCGGATATAATGCGCGTATTTATTAAAAAGTTGTAAATATATTTAACGAAAAAAAATCCGTTTATTTTAAATTAATACGATATGTTATTATTAAATTATTTGAATTTGTTGTTACGGAATGCTAAAAACTATCCGATAAGGTAATGCATTCGGTAAGGTGGTTTGGGACGTTACCGTAATTTTATTTATTAAAAAAATATCGCTGTTAATAAATTGTAACGTCTCAAATAAGCGAGCTGCGCGGATAAGCGAGCTGCGCGGATAAGCAAGCTGCGCGGCTAAGCGAGCTGCGCGGATAAGCGAACTGCGAGGTTTTTGGTTGCCTCACTAAAATCAGGCCCTATTTTTGAGGTTGGGGCTGCGCCGCAGGCGCAGTCGTAGCTAAAGCCTTCGGCTCTAGAAGTACCTGCAAGGGTCAAATATATCGACTAAACCTCATTAAGAAAATTCTCCACAAAAATAACAAAATCTTAAAAAAAAGGCCTAATATTTTAGAATAAAATTTTTACTTATTTGTTAACAAACTTATACAAATTACAAAAAATTATTAAAACGAAATTATGAAATATAATTTTAATTTAACGTTATTTATTTTATAATTACGATAATTTAATTTAAAATTAAAATCTTTATCGTTTTATATATATATATATAATTTTAATTAAGATAAAATTATTATTATTAATTAAATTAAATAATTAAAAAGTTATTTACTAATATATTATAATTATATATATATATTTTTTTAAAATATAAAAGTAATATAATTTTATAAATTAAAATAATATTATATAAAACTTAAAATTATTTATAATAAACTTTAAAATATATTTTCTTTTTAATTAATTAAGTACGCAAAATATATTAAACGGTTTAAAATATATTTTTTAATTTTTCGAAAATTTAGGTTTTTAAAACGAAACGGTTATTTTTATCCGATAACTTTACCAGTCCTTTACCGATATTAACGTTAAATATATAACCGATAACCTTATAAAATTTTTACGTCGTTAGTTCATTTATTTTATATTAAATATTATATTTAATAAATAAGGCCGTATTTTATAAAAAAAAAATTTGATATAATATATAATTCTCCCTAGACGAGACGTAACCGTATAGACAAAATTGGATAAAATAATAGATTGCTACCTTAATTCCTAGGCTTTATTAAACCCATTCCTTTCGCAAACTGCCTTATCCTGTAGCTCCTATCCACATCGATTCTTATCAAGGTTTTGTGCGGTTTTCGCAATCCGGAGCAACCGGGTAAACTATCGCTTGTAATTCTCCAACTTGTATCGTTCCAAAATTTAAACTTCGAAATCCTTAAATTTGCCATTATTTTCCCCTTCCAGTTTCGTTAATAGTTTCGCCATAATCGTTATACTTTCCGGTATACGTTTTTATAAAAATTGATTACCGTTATTTTCGTAAATTAAATCGTATTCGAAAATTAAAAGCCGAAATCGATTATTTTAGGAAAGATTTTTTGGATCGATAATAATATCGATAATTTTAGCTCGTCAGGTACTTTTTTGGTAATTTTATACCGTTAATAAGACGGTTTCAGTAATAATTTTGCGGCTATAAATTACCGGTATCGCATATTCGGATTTACGTGGTATAATATTTTAAGTAATTCGAAAAGTTATAAAAACGATCGAGTTATAAGATTAGCGAAAGTTCGGAAATATGCCAGTTTTTTATATGTAATTAAGGTTTCCCGTTAAGGTTTACTTTTAAAGTTTACCTTTAAATTTTATTTTTAAGGTTTATTACGTAAAAGTTAATATCTTCTAAATTATATTGTTTAACCCTGCCGAACTAACCAACGGGTATAAGGTTTATTAAGATTGAAATTTATCGGTAATTACGCATATAAGCCTTTTAAGCCGACATTAATCGAAAAGTTGCGTACTTACGGGAGCTTAATAGTTGGCTTTAAAATAAAGCTTTATAAAACCGAGATATTAATTTATCCTAACTGTAAAATCATTAATTAGTTATCGTATTCGAAGATACTGGCTTTAATATTTATCGTACAAATTACATCGTATAATAATTTTCTGTATATTTGGCTTAGCCTGGAAAACAAGGCTTGAACCTATTCGACCTTGCATATAATATATAATTTAATTTTCGGAAAATTTTAAATTTTTTTCGTTATTAAAACATTTTTTTTTTAATTATTTAAACCTTTATTTTAATAATTAACTTAATTATTATTTAAATCGTATTATTAATAAAATTAATCGAAAATTAATAAATTGTTATATCAACAATATTATATTTTACTTTTATCCTATTTTTTACGACTACGAAAAAAATTAATTTAAAAATATTCGAACGTATAATTATTAAATAACATAATTATATTATTTATAATCTCAAATAAATATCGAACAATTAATTCCAAATTATTATAAATAATTTTAATTTCGAATATTAATATAAAATAATTATTATTAATAAAGTACATTTATTATCGAAAAAAAAAATTTCCGAGCTAAATTTGCTTATATTTATAACTTACGTTTTATTCTTTTTCTTTATATGTATTAATTTACGTATATTACAACTATTAATAATGTTACAAAAAAAAATTCGCGAAATATAACGGTTTTTATAAAACCAACCTATCCTATACTCGTTCTTTTTATAATATTTTAACTAAACGGTGAATTCGAATGGTTAAACTATATAATCGGCCAAAATCGTCGCAAAAAATTTAGCCACAAATAAAATTTTCGAATTTATCAAATAATTATTAATATTAAAAGTTCTAAAATAAAACGCTACGGAAATTATCTATAACTTAGGTAAAAATTATATAAACTATATTTACAAATAATAAGCCCCAACTAATACGGTCCAAAACTTTATAATTAATATAATAACAACAACTATTTTTAACCTTAATACTAAATATATGCTTATATCTAACAAAATCCTATATCCGCTCGTCGGTCTTGCCAAAATATTATCGTACGTATGCATATATTCTATTCTTTTAAAGTTGCGCGGTAAAATTAAGAAAATTCGGATTTATAATATTTTAAAAAGGGGGATAATAACGCGACATATTCGGGCTTTAATTAATAAACCCTTTAAAATTTAAAAGTAGCAAAAAAATACTAATCAGGACTAAAATAATACTGAAGATAAGCTATAACGTAAGGAATCGTATAAATATAAGTATAACTATAAGCAACGTCAAGTTGTTAAGTTATTACGGATTTTCGCTTTTTTAAAAAAAGCAAATACAAAGAACGAAGCCCATTTTCTAAAACTAATACTCAGGCCTCGCTGGCTCGTTACAGGGATTTAGGATTTAATTGGTTAATTGTTAACGTTATAAAGCAGTACTTAAGTAACTTTAAATAAGAGCCAGCAAGGTCTGAGCTAGCTAAGGTAAGTTTTTGGCACCTTGCAACAACAAATTCAAATAACTTAATAATAATATATCGTATTAATTCGAATTAGTTAGATTTTTTATTATTAAACATTTTTATAATTTCTTTATAAATACGCGTTTTATATTCGGGCTTATTATAAATACCATATTTTCGTTTTTTGGTTTTAATTTTTTTGCAATAACCTTTTTTAATTACTATTAATTATATTTCTTTTACCTTTTTTTTAAAACTAAAAATGTTTGTTCTTGGTATATAATAAATATTTCTCGATTGTAAAAACGATTATTTTTAATTTTAAAAGAGGGTTTTTTTTTTAAAAAAGCGGGTTTATATAATAATAATATATAACCTTTTGTTATAAAATTAACCGCTTTAAATATTTTTATAAACTAATTATTTTAATAATTTTCAATTTTTTTTTTTAAATATTAGGTTTATTTTATTATTTTACGGATATTTTTAAAGGTTTTTTATAAGGGGTAAAATAAAACCGGCCAAAGTTAATAAAAAAACAGTTAACGTAAATATAATTAAAAAATCTTTAATTCGAAAAAAACGTTATTAAAACCGAATAAAATGAAATTAATTTTTACAAATCCAGATTTAATATTATTAAACGTTATAATAATTTAAAGTATATTATAAAAGCCGGCAAGGAATTTTCTTGGGCAATATAAATATAATAACGTCGTATTAAGTTTTCGATGTATAATAAATAAACGCGTTTTAAAATAAAAATTTAAAATACGTTAAAAATTAAAGCCGATACAAAAAATACGTAAGTATATAAAACGTAATAATATTATAATTCGTATAACGTTCCATATATACAAACGAAATATACGAACGAATAAAACACTTTTTTAATTATTTTAACTACCTAACTTTAATCGTTTATTTCTTAACACTAACATTATAAAAGCTTTTACAAAAAAAGCGATAATGAACTTAATTATTTAGGCAAAAAAAAAAAGTTCGAAACTTAATTATAACAAGCTTAACGTGCCACATTAATAAGCGCAACACATTAACGAGCGCAACACTTTTTGGCACCCGTTAACTGCACACTTAACCTACTTAACCATAATACCTTAAATTAACTTAAATTAATCGAATGCTTTTTTGCTAACTGTATTTAAAGCTTTTCGACGAGTGCACGCATTATATCAAGGCTTGTTGCAGACGTTATGTCGCTATTTTCTTCCCCCAACCTGCCCGCAACCGATTACCTTTTAACCCGTTTAAGCTAATATTACCCCCAATTCGTACGATTTAAAGCCGACCGACTAAATAACTATTTTCGACCGAATCCTTAACCCAAATACGTAAGCATTTTTTGTACGGCTTTTATACGTTGAAGATATACGTCGAGAAACGCGTTGTAGGACGTGTTGGAAGGCGCGCTAGGGTGGCGCGTTGGGGCGCGTTGCCGGGCGTTTCGCGGAGTGTATGGCAGGGCGTATCTGGCTTAATTTCGTGTTAATTCGATATTTACGTAATTAAATGATTAAAATAAAGGGGTTTTTATTTTTATTTTTTTTACTATATAGGATGAACAAGTTTTTTTAGCCAGTAGAACGGTCGTAGTAAAGAATTGCTGCTAATAGCTATTAAAGGTAGTCGGTTGCGGGCAGGTTGGGAGAAAGAAATGGTAATATAACGTCCGTAACAAGCCTTGATATAATGCGTGCATTCGTCGAGAAGTTGTAGATACAGTTAGCAAAGAAGCATTCGATTGATTTGAGTTGATTTGAGGTGTTGTAGTTAAGTAGGTTAAGTGTGCAGTTGACGGGTGCCAAAAAGTGTTGCGCTCGTTGGTGTATTGCGCTCACTGGTGTAGCACGTTAATTTTATTTATAAAGTTTCGTATTTTACCTTATCATACCGTTTTAATGGCAAATACGCCCAAATTAATATTATTCTTAATTTACGAAAATTAATACCGATCGAAAAAAAATCCGTTATCGACCAAATCTTTAACTTAAATACGCAAACGTTTTTTATCCGCCTTTAATACGTTAAAGATATAACGAATTTATTATTTACTTAATACGTTATAAAACATTTCGGAATTAATTAGGCGCCGAGCTTTATTAAACGGTAAAAAAAAACTTAAACGTATTTAAATCGGAAAAATAATTATTAACGGATTTTATTCGAAAATTTAAAAACATTTCGTAAATAATTTAAAATTATTCGGGTTATCATTGCAAAATACGGTATCGTAAAAAAAATATTTATAATTTTAACGAAAATAAATTTTTAATAAAGTTTTTTATAATAACGGACAAAATATTTACCAATATCGAAAAACGTAAGAAATTTATTTAAACGTAATAAAATTTAAAATATAAAATATAATTATCCAAGTCATTAATTTTTAAAGTTAAGTTATATTATTATTTATTATTATAATAAGAAAAATTTATTTTAAATCCTAATATCGTAATAATTTATTATTAATAGCCGATTAAAAAATCGTATTAAATAATAGTAATTAAATAATAAAAAATTTAAATTTCGAAAAAATTTAGCATTTTAATAAGGTAATAAGTAATCGCAATTAAAAAAAGATTAAAATAATCGTTGCAAAAAGATTTACACGAAAAACCGAAAATATAATATCTGCAGCAAGCCCGGATATAATACGCACATTTATAAGGAAATTATAAAAACGTTTAATAATAAAAAATCCGATAGGTTTAAATTAATTTATTATGTTATAATTAATTAATTTAAACTTGTTATTACGAAATACGAAAAACTATTTTTTACGCTTATATATTACGTTATACGTGTAATATTTATAAATAATCGATTATTATAAATTTAAACAAACTTACTTAATCGATATAAAAAGGTTATTTAAAACTTATTCTATAAATTCGTTATAGTTTTCTTTATTTTTTAAAAAAAATATATATATATAGTTTTTATTGTAGTTAAGAAGAGTTATAAAATTTTAATTATAAATCTATTTATTTTTGGTCGTCATTTCGAAAATATTTATTAGATAACTTATTCGAATAACTTTTTCGATTTATATAATTTTTAAGAAAAATAAAATAATTACTTACGTCGATTAACGAAATTAATTTTTTAAATAAAAAGATATATCGAGCGGCATAAATTTAATAAGTTATAAAAAGTTATAATTAAACTTAATATAATCGTTTAATTTATATTTTTTAATTTTAATCTTAAATTCGTTTTTAAATTCATTTTAATCGCTAAAATTATTTAAAATAATTACGGATGTTATTAATATAGTTGCCATTATAATTATTATTAATATATAACTTAACGTACTATATAAGCGAGCTGTATACACAAGCGAGCTGTACATTTTTTGGCACTTCCAATAATATATTTAAATAACTTAACCATAACACCTTAAATCAATTCAAATTAATCGAATACTTTTTTACAAACTGTATTTATAGCTTTTTAACAAATATACGTATTATATTAAAGCTTATTGCGGACGCCATACTACTATTCCTTTCTCCCAACCCGCCTGCGACCGACTAACGCTTAACGCGTCTAAATTAATATTTCTCTTATTTCGTACGACCTAAAACGGACTGACTAAATAACTATTTTCGACCGAATCTTTAATTTAAATACGCGAACATTTTTTATCCGGCTTTAATACATTAAAAATATACGTCGGAAAACGTATTATAAAATACGTTAAAAGCGCGTTATAAGTATATTAAAAGGTTCGTACGGAAAGTTTCGCAAAACATCTCGCAAAGTATATAACAAAACGTATCGGATTTAATTTTGCAACAACTCGAAACCTACGTAATTATACAATTAAAATAAAGGATTTAAAAAAAAAAATTTCTTACTGTATTAAATAAACGAATTTATTTAGCAGGTAAAAAGGTTATAATAAAGAATTACTATTAATAATTGTTAAAAATAACCGGTTGTATAAACGTTAAAAGGCTGTAAATATATTTAGTAAAAAAATATTCGATTAATTTAAATTAATTTAAGGTATTATGATAAAATTATTTAAATATATTGTTAAAAATATAAAAAAAAATATACAGCTTGCTTATATATACGCTCCCTTATATCGCACGTTATATCGTTTTAATAATAATTAATTAATTAATAATAATACGAATTAAACGAATAAAACTTCTAATTATCAGATATAGGGAACATTAATTATATTATATTATATAACTAGTTGCAGGCGCTCTAGATCGTGTACCGCACTTTAATGTAGTCTAGTCACGTGATATACATGTTCCGATCAAAGGGAGCCTTTCCGTATATGGGGTGCTAGCGCACCCCCCTGCTAGCTGACAGGTTCCGACTTATGATAGACGAATTGCGGACTATTGCAGTGAACCGTGCGCCAAAAGGAGGGATAAGCCTGTTATAGCAACAACAATTGGGGCACCTGCTGCTCAAGAACTTGTCCAACTATTTCATAGACAGGCTTTACACGGCGTGGGGTTATTCAACCCGTAAGTGACCTCTACATCAAGATCATCGATCCCCTTACCTGATGCATTTTAAAGGTACCGCTCCTGCTCTAAAGTTTAGCCACTGACTCGGTGATGTTCCGAAGGCGCTTGAGTATGCCTACCTTGCTCTTGACGTAGAGATAAGTTGCCTCGGGCAGGATGCTGCGCTTTCAGATGATTACTGGAAGGATACGAATGTGGATTGGGACCATAGAGGGCTGGAAGGATACTAATACTTGAGCACACAACTAAATGCAGTGGCACCCGAATACAACTAGGTAATATTCTGCACTTTAAGTTACATGTATTGAGTATTCTTCTCGTATATAGCTATACTACCAATTCCTTATTCAGCGCCCGCACGCTTCCGTATATGTTTCGACCAGTTACGCGTTATCTGTCATTGCGGCTCGGGTGTTAATAGCGAGTCTAGTCCCCCGAAGGTTCCTTTGACTTTTCTATGGGTAGACTGTTGACTTCCTCCCGCTCTTATATAGGTAGAACTGATTGGGCAAGACAAGGGGTTTAGCCCAAGAAAGCTGTCGACAACGTCCAAGTACCACAGTTACTGTAGTTTGCCAATACAAGCGAGCTCATTTTACCTGCTTTCGGTTGGAAAATCGGAAGCTGAATCGCAGTAATTACCTGCATTGTTCTTTTCTTCTCGGACATATTCAAACTCACCATGCTCCCTATCCGAAAACGGCTAACTCATTATTGTCACCTCATTCGTACTTCCCGCACTTTGTACGTCATATATGAAGTGTAAAGAGAACAGTAGGTATAGAGGCTGGCGGCCACCGAGCCACTTAGCTTTGCCCGTTGAAAACCCTTCTCACTGCTGGGTTGTGTTGCCCTGACTCGTTCGACATGTACTACTAAGTAGATATACGCAGATTGGCTTGGCTGTTCCCAATTAGGATGAACCAAATTCCCTACCGCCCGTCAGGCTGGTTCGAATCGGCAGTTTCCAAGGACAGTTCGGCGAGTAAGCGCGGAACGGCAAGGCTGATCAATCTTTGCCCGGTACGGAGGCTCTACCGGACGCTGTACTTCGTATCTGCGTATCATGTTATAATAATACCGGGCGAAGTTCACCTCGGCGATGCGTTATATAGATGAACCGCCGGGAGGGTTATGTCGTTATGTCTTTGATGAGGAAGGTCATATTCATCGGGAAGACATGCCTTGTTTAAAAATCCCATGAAAGACAGAATGCTATTTACTCGAGAACGTACAGATCAAATCACCGCGTTACTGGCTAGTTTCTCGAATGAAAATCATCAAATAGCTGTTCGTACCCAGATGAACCTCCAAACTTCCGGTTCCGAATCGCTGACGCATGGGCCCGCAATGTGGATGGAATAATTTACATGCCATGTATGATATTTATCTCCCATGCTTACCATCCCATGCCCCACGGCATACCGGCTTCACAGAAAGAACCTACTTCTCGTTGGTCATCTCGCTCACCACTTTGAATAGATTTAGCGAATGCTTGGGTTGATCCAAATGATGGCGAACTGGCAAAAACCCAATAATCCACTATAACAACCAGCCAGGCGCATTTCACTAGAAGGCGAGTGTGGCCTTCTGGCAACACTTCCCATTGGGCCAGTCTCTGTCGACCATGATAAGCTTTGGCCAAGACCTAGAAATTTGATAATTCTCTAGCCAGTTGGCCGTCCGTGGGCACGGGCTTGATGATGTTCGCGCATTATACAGCTTAGAACTTACAGTAGCTGACGAAAGGGGACGCTACGTAGCAGCCGCAACAAAATAAGATCTATCATACCATCGGGGCTAAGAGCATAAGCACTGGGCCTCGGCGCGGAGGTTCAGGCCCTCAGATCTTTGATGAACCTATTCGTATCACATATGTCAGACCCTACTGAAGTCTAGATCTGTTAGCTGCATCGTGGCTTAGCTAGCGTTGCTATTATTAGGATGCGTTGTTCGAAGGTCCGGTATCGCTTTCTCTTAGACACAGCTGTTTTCTGTGTATATAAGGAGGCTTCATAACCTCTCTTTCTAGACGGGACCTCTTAGAAGGTCAGCCAGATAATACACTCTTCATTCAGCCATATATGCTTCAGTGTGTGATGTCAGGGTCTCATAACATAGAAGCTACATAGGTGCTAGAGTATGTATGGCTAGACATAACTCCGGTATCGATTTTGGGCAGGGGCACAGGATCGTACGGGACACCTTCTCTGTGTTAAGCCTTCGAGATCGCTTATGCAGAGAAAAAGACGGAAATTATTAAGAAAATGAAAACAGCAAAATATACAATACCAGGTATTCGCTGGTTGCCACCCAACCCAACTACTAATTAGTCTGGCCCTCAACGGCTTGTCTAGGGGAGAGCAGACGGGATCCCGAATTTCCCGCAGGGTACGGTCGTATGTGCCTTGGGGGGCGCTGACTTACCGCTTTAAAATGTCCTAAGTATCACTGAAGCAGGTAGGTACCGCCTAACGAGTAGGTGGTTCAGGAATTCTGTAATCTGCGCTTAGGTAGCATTGACATTAGGGAACCTTAAGGTTATACGGAAATTTGAGTACGTATCAGGCAGGTCGAGATAGTTGGCGATCTCAGTGCATTTCATAACCTGTGATTCTTAATCATATAACTGCTTGTTTTCACACTCTCGGTTGGTTCGACTTCTTAACAGGAGCACCGAGTCCTACTTAGCAGATCTGGCGGAGCCATACCGAATAATTGCTTGAATGTGGCTTGGGTAGAGCCTAGTTGTGTCTCTTTCTGTGGTACTAAACAGGATGACCAGACGGGCCCCTCAAAGTCGACCGGTTATCAGCACACTACACTGCTTGTTTACCTCTTCGTCCTTGTAACGACTTTGGAACCAGCAACCGGCGCGTTTCTTATTATCAAACCATTAAGACCGATGCGTCATACAAGGGTATCTCCTCCGTGTCTCGCGTAACACGCCACCCTGTGCCTTGTTGAACTTCTTCCTGGCTTTTCGCCCTTGTGCACCACTGGATAGAGAAGCCCTTGAAGGTTCATTAATGATTGGGTTTGTGAATCACAGGAAGAAAATCGGTCTGTTATAAGACACAGAGGTGGGCAGGTCGTAGCGAAAGGGGGGAGGTCGCGAGTGATTAGGTAGGTCTCGAATACTGAGTTAGGCAGGGCAGAGTTTACTGGGTTAATCGCGAAAGAGGCTAGCAGTCTTAAGAGGAGCCGAGGGGCTTCCCGTGATGAAAGAGCCTTGCTTTACAACGATACAAGTCAGCGAGAGATGCAACATTTGAAGATGAAGGCATCTAAAGATCAAAGCTCGGCTTACCGGAAGCGTACAGAATGCATACGAAAGTTCTTGGTGCAGACGAGCCAGTCGGAGTGTTCCTTCCCCTTGCCACAACAGCTAGGCCATGGTCAAAGTGCGGGAAGGGAAAAAGAAGGGAAAAAGAAAAAGAAAAAGAAAAAGAAAAAGAAAAAGAAAAAGAAAAAGAAAAAGAAAAAGAAAAAGAAAAAGAAAAAGAAAAAGAAAAAGGTATAGGTGTCCATCGGTCAAGGACCTAGGAAAAGCTCCCAGATACCAGCAAATCCCCAGATGCCAGCAAGCTCCCATATACCACCAACAGGCCCCCGGATGCCAATAAGCCCCCGGATACCAGCAAGCCCTCAGATGCCAGCAAACCCTCAGACATCCCCGTCTCAGGGCCATTACAGCCCTCAGGGAAAGTCCCTTCCGCTCTAACACGGTTGAGACATTCTGTGTATTCAGCGTCGCCGGCCGCGAATACTGCGCCTCTCACAACCGATCTCTAGCCAAATTCTGTTGGCACTGCAGGCCAGAGGCCCGCCCCGCAGACCATTACAGTCTCAAAGGGAAACTCCTTCCATAAGGTCGAAGCCTGGCGATCTTACACCGTCATCTCCAAGAGGAGAGAGGCTATGATCTGATTCATTGCGACAAACGTGCTTATCGCAAAAGGGCACGCGAATTCGAGACCCTCCCCTGCCAGACTCCAATGTTATTGCGGCTTCAAACGGGGTGTTTCGGAGCGATAGGAGAGTATCTGAGGGGTTGTGCAGACCTGGAACGAGGAAGAGAACTCAGCGCCAAGGTTGTCGACTCCGGCGAGTCGTCTGAGTCCCAAACGAGCGATTGCTCCAGCCAGTGGCACAACAATCCAGAGAAGAAAGTGTTTTAGGTCCAAAAATTGGACCGGGTAAGTGTGAGGCGACATCTTCATATACTGTTCTTTCGAGATGGGGAGAAAAGAAGAAAGGGAACCATTACAACGCGAGCTCGAGCATTTTAAGGATGGATGTTCCAAACAGAATCTAGGAAGAGGAAGCCTCGATCAAGTGGGAGGGCAAGAGACGGAGAATTTTAGCGCTGGTTTACGTCACTAGGGCAGAAACTGCTTCTCGTGCTTAAGTGTAAGGAAAGAGTGCTGTGGACATAAGGCATCTAGCGACGGGGGAAGGAAGGAGACGGACCTTTTCTTTGTATTGCCTTACGTTATTAAGACAGAAGCCTGACCCGTCTGTTTAGAGGTTAAGGAAGGGGTGCCTCGGATGTAGGTCATCGGGCGACCTACATGAAGAAGCAGCCGGACCTTTTCTTCCCTCTGCACGGGAATGAGGTAAATGTCACGGTTTCGAGAGAAAGGTCTGCACCAGGCGCCTTCCTCAGAACTATAGCATCTAGATGATAACGCGGTCATTTGGACGGCTACATTGGTTGGCAGACAAGTATGGATGCAGGTAGCACAGCGCAGAAAGCACGGAGAATCGTGTCATGACCGCTTTACTCTTGGATTAAATTTGGCAGAGAAGGAGTCTGTTCGTGGACAGCAAAGAGCGCTGCGATACCAGAATCATCGGCTGGGAACCCGTGCGCGTGCCTTCGCAAGTTCTCTGAGATAGTATGTGCACGAGGTACAAACGCCTCTTCACCGCGGCCCGCCAGCGAACTAAATGACAATTATCACTCCTTTCGCACCTTTCAGTCTCCCCAGTCATAATCCGGCGCGCGGCGACGGTCGAAACGCTCCGGAACCTAGAGACTAGTAATCGTGGCAACCGCCAGGGCTACTATCGGCCCTAGGAGCGTCGGAACCGGGCGCTCCTCGAGTCTATACAGTAAGGCAACGGCCCCCCAAAGAAAGAATGCCGTATAGAGAAGAATGCCAAACATGATCACCAGCAAGGTAAACCAGACGCTTTAATACACTTGAAGACGGGGAGGACCGGGCGAGAAGAAGCCGAACCGGTCTGGGATGCGCAATATGTGCGACTGGATCCAGTAAGCTCGAGTCGCGACTGCGAGATAATAGGGGTTGAGGCGGTTGTCGATTATCTGAGGGCTTAGCAGCGCCTTGACGGCCTTAAGGATGCCACTGGTAAGGCTGAGGGGCATCTTGATGCTGTTTCTGGTAAGGCGATAATTGGCTACGCTTTCAGTACGTTCCAACGCGAAACCGGATTCAGTACCTTTGCTTTAGATGTGCGGAGTGTTCCACAGGATAGTATAGGGACGTGTTGAAAGGTAGAGCTGAACTATGCTGGGAATGAAGGAATCGAAGATTTGACAACTTAGATGTGTTGATAAGGGCTAAGTGTAGGTTTTCAAAGGCAGACGCATAAGGTACTGTTGTTACTACTACATCCGACGGGTGACGATAGTATGGCAGCACTTCCCAACAAGTCAGTAACAACTAGGCGCATTATGTGACGGCTATGGGCTTAACCAACTATTAAACCTAATCGTACGGTTTAGGTTGGCAGTGGTATCGTGGGAATTTAAGCAATAAGGTAATAATCGCGTCTGGTAATAGCAGATAACCGTAAGTAATCTGGGTAACTAATTATTATTGCAAGCTGGTGCTATCTAAGCTATGGAAATAACGAACGTATATATCCTAATTAGGATCCGTTTGGATCCGTCTATCTCTTCGGATCCATATCGTATAAGTGAACTGGATTCGTATGGATCCGGAGATCCCTTCGGATCCATACCTCCTAAATGTATAGATCCCCTTGGATCCGGGGATTTATTCGGATCCATATTACGTGATCCAAAGTCTTATGTCAAAAACAATCTTCTTAACCTCCGACCGTCTGCCAATAGGCCAAGCTTGGTTGGTCATAACACATTGCCTGGTGTCAGATAAGTAGCAAGATAAAATCTTGTACATAACACTTAGATAAGCTTATCGCAAATGATCTTTTGGTGCAGTGGTTACGCGACAATTAAGAGTCTCAGACAAGCTTCACAAAGTGGAGTTCTACCGTCGCAGCTAATAGGTCTGCAACCCTGCACCAGACCACTTACCTAAAAGCATCAAGTTCGATCCAAGCAAGGAGAACTGGCCATGGTTTAAATGCAAGAGCGGCCAATAATGGTACCATGAGAGGAATACCAGTTACTACCTGATCGCTAGCAACTGAGGGGGTGTGTCAGATAAGTAGCAAGATAAAATCTTGTACATAACACTTAGATAAGCTTATCGCAAATGATCTTTTGGTGCAGTGGTTACGCGACACCTGGAAGGGAAATAGGAATCATTTTAAGTTTGCTTAGCAGATATCTCGTGATTTAAGTTAAACCCTCCTTTACGTACCACCCCCTTTATGTGACAGCTATGGGCTTAATTAATTATTAAACCTAGTCGTATGGTTTATATTAATAATGGTATCGTAAGATTTTAAGCAATAACATAATAATTACGTCTGATAACAATAAATAACCGTAAATAATTTAAGTAATTAAATTATATTGCAAATTAGTATTATTTAAATTATAAAAATAATAAACGTATATATTTTAATTAAAATACGTTTAAATTCGTTTAAATCCGGAGAAATTTTCGGATTTATAGTACCTAACTTAAAGTTTTACGTCGGAAATAATTTATTTAATTTTTAATCGTTTGTTAATAAATTAAGTTTAATTAATTATAATATAAAATTTTCCCGGGATTTTTGCCTTTAAAATTAATTATTTATTACGGTTATTTAATAAATAACTTTTTTTTACATATTATTTTTTGAATTGTTTTATTCATTATATTTAACCGGATTATTAAAAATTTTTTTATAAACGTTTTAAATAAAACGGAAAACGTAAATTTTGTTAAGTTTTTTTAATAATAAAGTTTTTAAATTATATTTTGTTTTTGGTTTTTTTATTAATATTTATTTATTAAATATTTATTTATTTATTTTTAAAAAAATACGTTATAATAAAAATTACGATTCGTAATAAAAATTATATCTTAAAAAAACGGAAATATTATAATACGAATATATCTTTTAATTTTTTACGTAATATTATTTAAAAATCGAAACGTTTAAAACGTAAAAAAAAATTTAATTAAAAAATAATTCTACGTTTTTAACGGTTGCGTTAATAACGAAAAATCTTTTGTACTAAAATATCGAAATAATAAATTACGGGCTTTAATTTTTAAACGAATTAAAAAAGAAAAAAAATTTTAAAACCCGAAACGGTTACGTAGGTCACGTAAGTTATTTAAATTATAGAATAATTAATTAATTTAAACCCTTTAAAAATTAATTAAGTATCGTTAAATAACGTAAATTAAAAAAAATTATTTTTAATAGTTCCAGCGTTATTAATAAATTTTTTTTTCAAAAGGCGTTAAACGTTTATAAATTTTTTTATGAAAATTTAAATATTTTTAAAATTTAAGTAATTTGTTTATTTAATTAGATACTAAATAAATGCCTTTTATTTCCGTACATCCAGAAAATTTTTTTACCTCGTATAGTAATACATTTTTATAACCTTTTTATTTTGCTTTATATTAATTTTATTTATATCCGTTATCACTTCGAATAAAAAAATAAAAAAATTAGATAAATTTTTATTTTCGATAGTAACTTTTATTTATAAATACTTTTTTTTAAAAATTTTTTTGTAATTTTATATGGATTAATATATTTAAAATCAAGTTTTTTATTAAATTACTTAAATTAAATATTTTTAATAATTAAGAAAAAATATTTCTATGCCGAAAAAAATCTTTTTTTCAATTTCTTTTTAATTATAATGTCTATATATTTAACTACGTACGAATTGAAATTTTATTTTTATTTCGATATATAATTACTTTAATTATTTCAACGTTGAAAATTTTTTAATATAAGATTCTATATACTTTCAATATAAAATTAAAATTAAAAATTATTAACGTCATTTTAATATTTCTATAATAATTAATATTATAAATTAATTACATAATTAATAACTTTTCGATTTAAATTTTCGTTTATTCGTTTATTTACGGTTTAAATGCGTTAAATAATTTATAATTTAATTTTAATTAAATTATTAATTTTTATAAAAATTTTAAAATAAAAGTTATACTTTTATTTAATATAGTTTCCGTTAAAGGTTTATAAATATTTAAAATATATTTTAAAAAAATATAAGCAAATTATTTTATATTAATATTTTCGTTATAAAATAAATAAAAATTGATTATAAATTAATTAACGATTACGAAAATATTGTCGTAATATGTTTTTTTAATTATAACTTTTTAAAAGCTTATAACATGCTATATAAACACGCGTAATATACAAGTACGCGTAATACTTTTTAGCACTTTATAACAACAAATTTAAATAACTTAATAATAACATATTACATTAATTTAAATTGATCGGAAAATTTTTTAGCTAAATATATTTATACCTTTTTTACAAATACGCGTATTATATCCGGATTTGCCGTAAACGATATACTTCCATTCCTTAATTTTAACCTTTTTATAATAACCTTTTTCAACTGTTATTAACTGCATTTTTTTACTACTCTTTTTTTAGGCCAAAAAAGTTTATTCTTTTTATATAATAAATATTCCTTTTTTTTAAAAAAAAAACGTTGATTTTTAATTTTGTAACATTTACTTAAAATATAGTTCCTTTTGCATAATTAAACGTTTTGTTTCCGAAAAAATTTATTTTTATATAATAATAATATATAACGTGCCATACAAACAAGCGCAACATACAAGCGAACGCAACACTTTTTGGCACCTCGTAACAATAAATTCAAATAATTTAACAATAATATATCGCATTAATTAAAATTAATCGGATTTCTTTTCGTTAGACGTATTTACAACTTTTTCATAAGTATGCGCATTATGTCCGGGTTTGCCGTAAATGTTATACTTCCGTTTCTTAATTTTAATCTTTTTATAATAATTATTTCCAGCCGTTATTAATTATATTTTTTATCATCCTCTTTTTTTTCGGCTAAAAAAGTTTATCCTTTTTATATAATAAATGTTTTTTCTTTTTAAAAACGTTTGCTTAAAATATGGTTCGTTTTGTATAATTAAACGTTTTTTTCTTAAAAAAAGCGATTTTATGTAATAGTAATATGTAACCTTTTGTTATAAAATTAAGCGATTTAAGTATTTTTGTTGGTAAGTTACTTTAATAAATTTTGAATTTTTTTTATAAATATTATCCTTATTTTATTATTTTACGGATATTTTTAAAGGTTTTTACAGAAGGTAAAATAAAACCGGCGAAGGTTAACAGGAAAACGGTCGGCGTAAATATAATTAAAGAAATTTGGAATTCGGAAAGGACGTTATTAGAATCGAATAAAATAAGGCTAGTTTTTGCGAATCCAGATTTCATATTATCGGATATTATGGTAACTTTAAACATATTATAAAAGCCGGCGAGAAAATTTTCTTCGGTAATATAAGTATAATAGCGTCGTATTAAGTTTTTAATATACAACGAATAAGCGCGTTTTAATATAGAAAAGTAAAATATATTAAAAATTTCAAACCGATACAAAAAATACGTAAACATATAAAGCGTAATAATGTTATAGTTAACGTAATATTTTTCGAATTTTATTAAATAATAACTTTTATAGCCGTTAAAAATAAGGAAACGTTTCGAATCTTTCGTACGCGTCCGAATATATCTATTAAAATGTTAAATTTATTTAAAATCTAATTTATTTATTATCTAGCTATTATTATTTAATATAATTTTTTAATTAATTGTTAAAAATAAGTTATTACGGTATTAAAACCTTAAGTATTTTTTTGGCTATAATAATAAATAATAATTTAACTTAACTTTAAAAATTAATAACTTAAATAATTATAACTTATTTTTTATTTCCTTATTACGTTTATTTAAATCTTTTACGTTTTCTGGTATTAATAATTATTATATTCGTTATTATAAAAAGCCTTATTAAAAATCCAGTTTCGTTGAAGTTGTAAATATCTTTTTTTACGATGCCATATTTCGTAATTATAACCCGAATAAACGCGAACCATTGATAAAATATTTCTGAATTTTCGAACGAAACTTGTTAATAATCGATTTTTTAATTTAAACGTATTTAAAAAAAATTGCCGTTTAATAAAGTTCGACGTTTAATTAATTTTAATACGTTCCGTAACGTATTAAGTAAGTAATATATTGGCTATATTTTTAACATATTAAAGCCGGATAAAAAACGTTTACGTATTTAAGTTAAAAATTTTGTTAATAAATAAAAATTTTTCGGTCAGCGTTAATTTTTATAAATTTGAAGCAATATCGGTTTGGGCGTATTTATCGGTAAAACGGTATATTAAGGTAAAAAATAAAATCTTATAAATAAAACTAAACTTTTTGTAATTAAATTTCGGGTTTCATTTTTTAGCCTGAATAACTAGATTTATTTTTACTTTTTTTATAAGGCGTTTTATAATGTTGGTGTTAAAAAATAGACGATTGAAAATAAATAGTTGGAATAGCTAAAAAAGTGTTACATTCGCTTGTGTATTACGTTTGCTTACGTAGCACGTTAACCTTTTATTATAAAATTAACTAACTAAGATATTTTTATAAGCAAATCATATTGATAATTTTTAATCTTTCTTTATAAATATCCTTTTTATCTTAACGTTTTACATAAACTCGCGAACTAAACAAGTTCGTAAGCCGTTTTCTAGCATCTTATAATAACTAATTTAAATAATTTAACAATAATATATCGCATTATTTTAAATTAATCGGATTCTTTTTTACTAAACGTATTTATAACTTTTACATAAATACACGTTTTATATCCAGGCTTCCTGCAAACGCTATACTTTTATTCTTTAATTTTAACCCTTTTACGATAATCCTTTTTACTTGTTATTAACTACAATTTTTTTATTACCCTCTTTTTTTAAGCTAAAAAAGTTTATTCTTTTCATATAATAAATATTTTTCCTTTTTAAAAACGTTTATTTTTGGTTTTATAACGTTTGCTTAAGATATAATTCGTTTCGTATAATGAAGTAATTTTTTTCCCAAAAAAATATTTTCGTACAAAAGTAATAAATTATTTTTAATTAAAAAATTAACCGATTTAAATATTTTTTGTTTTAACGAATTACCTTATTAATATTTAATCTCTTTTTATAAATAACGTTTTTATTTCGTTATTTCCTTAATATTTTTAAAAGTTTTTACGGGTAGGAAACAAATAAAATCGGTAAAGGTTAACAGAAAAACGGTTAACGTAAGCATAATTTAAAAAACGTTTAATTCGAAAAAAACGATATTAAGATCGAATAAAATAAGCCCAGTTTTTACAAATCTAGATTTAATATTATCGGACGTTATAATAGCTTAAAATGCGTCGTAAAAGCCGGAGAATTTTTTGGGGGATAATATAGGTATAATAACGTCGTATTATATTATCGATATATCGCAAATAAACGCGTTTTAAAAAAATTTTGATATATCAAAAAATTAAAGCTAATATAGAAAATACGCGGTTATATAAAGCGTAATAATATTATTACTGGCGCAATACTTTTCGAATTTTATTAAATAATAACTTTCGTAGCCGTCGAAAATAAGGAAACGTTTCGAATCTTTCGTACGCGTTCGAATATATTTATTAAAGTGCTAGATTTGTTTAAAACCTAATTTATTTATTATTTAGCTATTATTATTTAATGTAATCTTTTAATCGGTTATTAATAATAAATTATTACGGTATCAAAATCCGAAATAAATTTCTTTAATAACAAATAATAATATCATCTAATTTTAAAAATTAATAAGTTAAATAATTATTACTTATTTTCTATTTCCTTATTACGGTTATTTAATTTTTTGAGGGTTTTTAGCATTAATAATTATTATATTTGTTATTATAAAAAACCTTATCAAAAATTCAGTCTCGTCGAAATTATAAATATCCTTTTTTACGATATTATATTTTGTAATTATAACTTAAATAAATTCGAATTATTTGCAAAACGGGTTTAAATTTTTGTATAAAATCCCGTTAATAATCGATTTTACAATTTAAACGTATTTAAAGCTTTTTTTGCCGTTTAATAAAGTTCGACGTCTAATTATTTCTAACGCATTTCATAACGCGCTAAGCTAGCAATATATTGGCCATATTTTTACCGTACTAAAATCGAATAAAAAACGCTTACGTATCTATATTAAGAACCTTTTCCATAATGAATTTCTTTTCGGTCGGCGTCAATTTTTTCAAATAAAAAATAATACCGGTTAAGGCGTATTAACCGTGATAATAAGTTTTTAAACTAAATTCGGGGATATTGTATATAAAATATAACTTTTTAGAGCTTAACTTTTAATTTTATCTTTTAACCTAAATAACTAAATTCATCTTAAATTCTTTTATAAAACGCTTTATATTATTAGTATTAAAAAATTAATAATTAAAATTTAGTAGTTAAAATATTAACAAAAACGACTCGCGAACTTATTTAGCTCGCGAGCTTATATAAAACGTTATTACTTTATTAATATTTTTAAAGGTTTTTACGGAAAATAAAATAAAACCGACAAAAATTAACGGGAAAACGGTTAACGTAAATATATTTTTTTTAAAAAAAACCTTTTTTTCGGGAAAAACGTTATTAAAATCGCATAAAATAAACCCAGCTTTTGTTACGGCCAGCGAGATATAGCATGGTAGCTAGTTTATTGGCGCTATGAACGAAGATTTTAAGCTGAAGAAAAGAAGGAAAGAAAGGCAGAGTCGTAAAGTTCGTGAAGATTTATAAATGTCTTTACTTTCTGTATGGCAGGTGGCTAGTTTCTGTAGCAGTTGTCAGCCCCATGTGACGGTTACCAGCCTTACGGTTTGATCCTGGTGGCTGCCGTTATACTACCCTTTTTTAAAAACTTGTATACGACCAAAAAAAGTATGCAAGTTTTTATCAGTTATAAGTACCGTTTCTTTTTTGTTAGTCCGGTTCCTACCTTTGCGGCCTTATTATTATCGGAGTAGTTTTCGTTAATTTTGTCGGTAACTATTACGCATATTTATTTTTATAAACGGACCGGTAATTTAAATACTTTAAAATATTTTATATAAAACCGTTTTATTACGATCGGGGCATTTTTAAAGTTAACTATAAAGTATTATATTTCGTTAAAATCGTAACCTTTTTATTTAACCTAATATTATAACTTTTTATAATGCTTATTAAGTTTTAAATATTTAATTTAATTTATTTTAAACTTTAATTTACCGTTAATTTTTTAAATAACGGTAATATCTGGATTTATTAAGGTAATAGGTTATCGTCGGCTTTACGTAACCGATCGGCGTAAAACAAGTTAATTATTTTATAATTTAACGATAAATTAAGAACAAAATTATATTTGTATTTTTTTATAATTTTAAAAAGTTTTATTTATTATAAGTTTAAGCAAATAATTAGTATTTACGTTACGAAGCCTTTTTTACGGTGGAAAACTTTATCGCCGACTTTAAAATCGGCTAAATAACGTTTTTACGTTTTTAACGTAACTTTTTTCGTAAATATTTAAACGTTTTTAATTTGTTTAACGATTATTAATACCCGTTAAGCTGGTTTAATTTTTACCTTTATTATATTTAAGTTTAATAAAAATAAGTTCCGGATATTTTTACTTAATATAACTTTTAACGGAATTATATTAATTGATAAATATTATAATAAATTATGCACAAAATTTAATACCGATATATATATATTTTAATCGTTTTAATATTTATTAATATAAAAGCATAAATATTAATCCAGTTTTTAATTTATAAATTTAATAATTTTTTAAATTTACGGGTATAAAACATTTTCGTAATAATATTTTATACCGGTAAATTCGTTTAATTTAATTAAAAAATAAAAAATAAAATATTTTACGTTATCGTTAATTTAAATAACGGGTATTTTAAAAAAATAATATAAATATCGATAATATCGGTTAACTAAAATTTCGACGGTATTAATCTTTTTACCTAATAAGGTTACTATAATTTTGTTAAATTTATCGATAAACGTTTATATATAGTTATAACCGTAACGACTTTTTAGCATATTTTTTCCGTCGACGGCGACATAATTCTAAATATTATTCGGAATAGGAAAAAAGTAAAAAAGTTCCGAGGTTTTATTTTAAAACGTTTTGTTTCGACGGTAATTATAATAATTCCGAATATATTATCGGATATTTTGTTTAAGCCGGAACTAAATATATTTCCGTATTAACATTTTAATTATTTTATTTTGGTTAAAATACGTAAATATTTTAAATACGTAAGTTTCGCGGTTTAATATAATATGAAAAAAAAATATAATCGTTAATTATTTTTTAAATATTATTAAAAAAAAAATTTTTTACTTAAATTTTGTATTTTATTTTTATAACGAATAAAATTAATTAAATTAGCATTTTATAGAATATTTTCGATTTGTATTTTAATCGGCATTTTATTAATAATAATAATAATAAAATTTAATCATTTTAACGGAATTAAGGCTTAATTTTTTTAGTTTTTTTTTTAGATTTTAATTATAGGTAAATTTACCGGTTTTCGTAATAAAATATCCGTAATACTATTTTTTTTGCCAGGTTAATATTAAAAAGTAATATTAAAGTTAAAAAGGAAATCGGTTTATTAAATTTGGCGCGTAAAAAAAATACGTTTATTTATAAAATATAATAAAACTTAATAATCGGTAATAATAAAAAAATTTTATCCTTAAAGTTTAAGGTAATAATGTTCGAAAGTTTAAATTATAACGACTAATTTTTGGTTTTAAATAAAATATATTTTTTTTGCTAGGGTTATAATTTTTGAAAAATATTTTACGGGTTTTTATTCGTTATTTTCTTATTATTATTAAATAATATTTTTAATTATATTACGGAATACGTTTATTTTTATTTTGGTCGGTCGGTTAGGTTAAAAAAAGGCCAGAATTAAGGTTTTATAAGTAAGCCGTTTTATTTTTTCGAAAGCTTTTTTTTTATTTAGGTTTTATTATAAAAAAACTTTTTTTTTAATAAATAATTTAATAATTTAGTTATACCGTTTTTATGGTAATAAAATATTCGTATATAATTATAAAGTTTTATAAATAAACGGATTACGGTATAATTATTAAAGTTTTCGAATTTTTATTTTTAAATTATTTTAATTTTAATTAAATTAATAAAAATATTTACGTTTGTTTTTATAATAATATCGAAATAATTTACTTTTTTAACGTTAAACCGGAATTTTTTAATATTTTTTTTAAAAATTAGGTTTATATAATCGGTAAATAATTTTTTCGTAATATTTTTAATATTTTTTTTAAGGTCGAAATAAGTTAATATATTGTCGGCGTAAACGTTTACGTAATAATCAAAAAATTTATATAATTAGGTATTAATAAACGATTATTATTAAATAAAATTTATTTTAAATTTAAATAAAAAAAGTTTTTATTAAAATATTTTTAACGGGTTTTAAATATTATTAAATATTTTAACTTAATAATAATAAGAAATTTATAAAATGCTTAAATAATATCGATTCTGGTAAAACGTTTAATATTTCGGTAATTAAATATAATATTATTAATTAAAAAATTTAAAATAAAGTAATTTTTTAAATATTAATTTTTTTAACGGTAATTAATATAAAACCGGCGTTCTGACGAATAAAGTTTTAAAGTAAATAAAATTAAAACGATATTTTTTTATATATATAGTTCGATAAAATTTATTTTTAATAATTTATTTATTACTTTTTTTTTAATAAAAAATATTAAATAAGCGTTCGGTAAGTAAGGGATTTAAAGGCGGGTATCGGCCGGTTAAGTTCCAGAATTACGTTATGGCCAGGTTAAAAATCTGGAAAAATGTTAGCTTTTTTTTCGAAAAAAATTCTTCTAGGTAAACGAAAGGTTCTGGTAAAAGTTTCCGGATTCGTTTTACGTATTCCGGATCTTTATTTTTAAAAAAAGGAATTTTTTGGTTATTATATATTTTTTATTTTTATAAAGCAGTTAACGTTATAACGTTTAACTTTTTATTTTTTAAAAAAAAATTTTTTAAAGTAACGGAAATTTGCTTTATTATTCCGTACGGAAATCGGTTTTTAACTTATTCGTTAACGAGGCGATAATTATATTATCCTTAACGATTTTTATCGCGGAGATGGTTAGCTTGGTATCGTAGATGGTCGGCTTAATATTGCAGATGATTAGTATATCTTTTTTATTTAATATATCTGATAAAGTAATAGATATAAGTACGGGTATTAGTATAGGGTTATTTTCGGGTTTTCTTTATAAACGTCGGAAAATTTGGTATTATTTATTAACTTTTTTTATAGCGCGGTTACGTCGGTTAACGTCTTTTTAAACCTTAAGGTCGACGTGCCTGTCCAGTAAGTATCGGGCTGGAAGTTTAATTGCTAGTAAAAACTTGGCCAAAATTAAAAGGTTGTCGGGCCAGATAATACTTTTATTTTTACAGTCCAGTAATAAGTTATATTTTTTTATTTAATCAAAACCGATAAAAATATTATATTTAATATTTATAATTTGGAAAATTTAATCGGAAAAACGTTATCCATTAATTTGAAATATTATAATTATCTGGGTTTTTATTTGGCCGGCGGGTTACTTCCAGTAATTTTATAACTAAATTAATTTTTTTAACCGGATAATATAAATTTATAATCGCTTTTTTACTTATTTAACGAAAAAGAGGTTAACGAAAAGTTGGGTTTGTATTCCGGTATTACAAAAAACGGTAGTACGTAAATTAATTTTATTTACTTAAATTTACGTAATTTTAATAAAAACTTTGCATTTTTTAAAGTTATTCATTTCCGCTATTATTAACATAAGAAGGACCATCGAAAAATCTTCCGACGATTTTATTCTTTTTCCGATTTGTTAAAATTAAACGAATCCTTTATTATTTTTACCGTAGCAACCTTTTTCTTATTAAGGCAGTCGTTAATTTTATATCTTGTTTTATTATAGTTAAAATATATGCCAGTTTTTTAATAAACCTTCTTTTCGACCTTCGACAAAGGCTTACCGGTATTACCCAAAGTTTTCGAATTACCGAGATTATTATTTAAACGGGGTTTTTTATTTTTCGGTTTATTAAGGTCGTATAATTAAGGCTTACGCTTTTGCTAACGCTTTTTATAGGCAAGCTGGTTATTATAAACGGTTATAACGACGCAATTACAAAACTTTTCGTAAATAACGTCGGAATTACAGCTATCTTTAAAAAGGCGTAAATCAAGGTTTAAGGGAATATATTTCCATAAAACTTGCTTCCATTCGTCCTCGGCAATTTTAACCTTTTAAGCAAAAACGTTAAACTTAAAAATAAAATCGTAAATATCTTAATTTTTGCCGGACTTCAAAATAAAAGTACGGAAGGTTTTTTTAGCAACGAAAATTTAGTTCGGATCGTAATACGATAATTCCAGCACTTAAATTATTTCGGTTACGCAAAAAAAAGGTTACGTAATCGATCGGTAACGAATTTTAATTATCTATTCGGCCTTTCCTTTTAAAAAATTTATTAAATAAATTATACGAATCTTTTCGTTCCGAAAAATCGATTTATTTACTTCGAACTTATTTACAACTTTACAAACTTAAACGTTAAATTTAGTTTTATTACCGCTAAACTTAGCTAAATTATTAACGTAAATTCTTTCTTTTTGGTTATAATTAAGATTCGCATTATTAATTTTCGCAAATTTACGGAAAACGGGCCATGCTATTATACTAATAAAGCGAAACATACTGGTGCTACTAAAAACGCTATTAATTATATTTTCTCGGTAAGAGCGGTCGGCGTTATCGAAAGGAATAAAGGAATAATAACTTTATTTGGCCTAAAAGCAAACAACTTCGTCGCGGAATTTTTAAAGTTTTTCCTAAATATCCTGGTTATCGTTAGCCATTTTGTCGATCAACTGCTTATCAGGATCGGTTTTTAAATAATTATAATCTTGGTTTTAATTTAATAAACCCTTTATTTTTACGGATTCGGTTTCGTTTTACGGCACGTCGTTTTCTGACGTTTTTTTAAAATATTCGTTATTTTTTATACTCTAGTTTAGGTCTTAAAAAAACATTTTATTTTCTGCATTTTTAATTCTACCTTTAATTAATTTAAATCGCTTTAAACGTCGATTAGCTATTAAATAATCTTTTCTAACAAACATTTAATCTTAATATTAATTAATTTAAATCTTAATTTTAGATTTAATTTAAAACGCGTTATTTTTCGTCGTTACGTATCGACGTAAAAAAGGTATAATACTTTATTTATTAATCGCTAAGCTAGCAAAAAAGGGAATAAATTTAAAATAATATTATAACCAGCGAGATATAGTATGGTAACTAATTTATTGGCGCTATAAACGAAAATTTTAAGCTAAAGAAAAAAAGGAAAGAAAGGTAAAATCGCAAAGTTCGTAAAGATCTACAAATATCCCCACTCTCTGTATAGCAGGTAGCTAGTTCCTATGGCAGCTGTCAGCCCCATGTAACGGTTGCCAGCCTTACGGTTTAATTCTGATAGCTGCCGTCACAGCTTTTATAAATCCAGATTTAATATTATTAAACGTTATAACAATTTAAAACGTATCGTAAAAACCGGTAAATAAATTTTCTTTAATAATATAAATAAAATAATGTTATATTAAATCTTTAATATAACGTAAATAAACGCGTTTTAAAATAAAAAATTAAAATATATCAGAAAATTAAAACCGATATAAAAAATATGTAAATATATAAAACGTAATGATGTTATTATTAACGTAATATTTTTCGAATTTTATTAAATAATGACTTTCGTAACCGTCGAAAATAAAATAAAATGTTTTAAACTTTTTATATCCGTTTAAATATATTTATTAAAATAAATTTTTTTAAATTTATTTTATTTATTATCTAATCATTATTATTTTATATAATCTCTTAATCGGTTACTGGTAATAAATTATTATAATACCAAGATTTAAAATAAAATTTTCCAGTTATAATAATAAATAATAATATAACTTAATTTTCAAAGTTAATAATTTAAATCATTATAATTAAATTTTTATTCCTTTATTACGTTTATTTAAATCTTTTACGTTTTTCGGTATTAATAATTATTATATTCCTTATTATAAAAACTTTATTAAAAATTGAATTTCGTTGAAATTATAAATATCCTTTTTTACGATATCGTATTTCGTAACTATAGCTCGAATAAACTTAAATTATTTACGCAAAAATTTTAAATTTTCGGATAAAATTTATTAATAATCGATTTTTCGATTTAAACGCATTTAAAAATTTTATTATTATTTAACAAGGTTCGACTCCTAATTAACTTTAACGTATTTTATAACGCGTTAAGTTAACAATATATTAACTATATTTTTAACGTATTAAAACAGAATAAAAAACGTTTACGTATTTTAATTAAAAATTCGGTCGATAATTAAATGTTTTTCGGTCAGCGTTAATTTTTATAAAAAATAAATAAAATCGGCTCGAGTGTTTTTACCGTTAGTACGATATATTAAAATAAAAAATAAAACTTTATAAATAGAACCAAGCCTTTTATAACTAAGTTTCGGATCTCTTTTTTTAGCCTAAATAACTAGGTTCATTTTCGCTTCTTTTATAAGGCGTTCTACAATATTGATATTAAAATATAGGCAATTAAAGATATATAATTAGAATAACTAAAAGAGTGTTACATATACTTATATATTACGAGTGCTTATATGGAACGTTATCGTCATGATTTTACTTTAACGTAAATATCGCATTATTATATTACTTTTTATACGGTTAATTTTATTTAAAAATATATTCGTTATAAACGTTTTAAAGCTTTATAAATTCTTAGATATTTATATAATTAATATTCATATAATTAATATTTATATAATGAATATTTATATAATTAATATTTATATATTTTTTATAACGTGCTATATAAGTACTTCGGACGTATAAGTATTCTAGACGGTTTTTAACATATTTTAATTACGGATCTTTAATTAAATTTTTTTAATATTAATAATATAAAACGGTTTAAAAAAAACGAAAATAAACTTAACTATTTAAGTTAAAAAACGAAACTCGAGATTTAATTATATAATATTTAGTTTAATATAAAAAGTTATAAATTTTATTTTATATAAACGATATACCGGTATATCTTTCTTTAATAATTATATACCCAAATTGCGATAATTAACGCCGACCAAAAAAAGTCGATTATCGACCGAATTTTCGACTTAAATACGTAAGCATTTTTTATCCGGCTTTAATATGTTAAAAATATAGTTAATATATTATTTATTTAACGCGTTATAAAATGTACCGGAATTAACTAAACGTTAAACTTTATTAAACGGTAAAAAAAGCTTTAAATACATTTAAATCGGAAAACGAATTATTAACGGATTTTATACAAAAATTTAAAAATATTTCGGAAATAGTTTAAATTTATTTGGGTTATAATCGTAAAATATGAGATTATAAAAAAGAATATTTATAATTACGACGAAATTAAATTTTTAATAATGCTTTTTATAATAATAAATATAATAATTATTAATACTGAAAGAGATAGATTTTTTAAATAAACGTAAAATATATATATATAATTATTTATTATTATAACGAGGAAAAATTATTTTAAGTTTTAATATCGTAATAATTTATTATTTAAAACTTTTTAAAATTTATATGAAATCATAATAATTAAATCATAATTAAATTAAATTTTATATAAATTTAACATTTTAATAAATATATTCGAATATATACGAAAAGTTCGAAACGTTTCTTTTGTTCGACGGTTTTAAAAATTATTATTTAATAAAAATCGAAAAATATTATATAAACAATAATATTATTACGCTTTATATGCCCGCGTATTTTTTATATTGGCTTTAATTTTTTAATATATTTTATTTCTCAATTTTAAAACGTATTTATTTACGGTATATCGAAAACCTAAAACGACGTTGTTATATTTATAGTATTAAAAGAAATTTCGCCGGCTTTTATAATGCGTTCCAAATTACCATAACGTCCGATAATATTAAATTTAAATTCGCAAAAATTAAGTTTATTTTATTCGATGTTAATAACATTTTTTCCGAATTGGAAATTCCGTTAGTTACATTTACGTCGACCGTTTTCCCGCTAACTTTCGCCAGTTCCATTTTACCCTTTATAAAAACTTCTAAAAATATTCGTAAAATAATAAAATAAAAACGATATTTATATAAAAAATATTGAAAAATATTAAGCTAATTTACTAACAAAAATATTTAAATCGACTAATCTTATAATAAAGGGTTATATATTACTATTATATAAAGTTACTTTTTTCTGGAAAAAAGAACGTTGTAATTACGTAAAATAAACTATATTTTATATAAACGTTATAAAACTAAAAACAAACGTTTTTAAAAAGAAAAAACATTTATTATATAAAAGAAAAGAATTTTTTAACTTAGAAAGAAAACGATAATTCAAAAAATGCAATTAATAGCAACTAGAAAAGGTTATCGCAAAATGGTTAAGACGAAAAAAAGAAAATATAACGTTTATAATAAGCCCGGACATAATACGCGTACTTACAAAGAAATTATAAAAACGTTTAGCGAAAAAGAATCCGATTAATTTGAATTAATGTAATATATTGTCATTAACATATTTAAATTTATCATTGCGAGGTGTCAAAAATCGTCCGGAGTACTTGTGCGTCCGGAGTGCTTGTATAAAACGTTATTAAATTTTTTAAAGGTTTTCTAATATTTAAATTTTATTTATTAGTTATTTTTCGAGTAAATTATTATTATATTATTATATACGTTAACATATGTTAATTAAAATTCTTTTTATTATAATAATTCGTCGTTATTATAAATATCTTTTAAATATTATATCGAAAATTATTTATTATATTTTAACTTTAAATCTTTTTTAGCTTAAATCCTGTATTAAACGAGTTTATTTTGCCATTTTTTAATCCTTTTCGATAAATAATAACATAATCGAATTTTAAAAAACTATTTTACGTAAGGTATGTATTTTCCATTTGATTTTCGTATCGTAAAAATATATATAATATTTTTATAATACGTTTATATCTTAATTTAATATATATTACTTTTAAAATAATATTT
>QJOA01000540.1:0-45079 GCA_004155915.1 Monosporascus sp. CRB-9-2 | reverse complement strand
TCGATAACGGAGCCGATATCAACTCGAAAACATGTAACGGCTGGACATCCCTTTTAATCGCCTCCCAAAACGGCCACGAAGCAGTTGTCCGTTTATTAGTCGATAACGGAGCCGATATAAACTCGAAAACCGGTGAAGGCTGTACGTCTCTTTTAATCGCTTCACAAAACGGCCACGAAGCAGTTGTCCGTTTATTAGTCGATAGTGGAGCCAATATTAACTCGAAAACCGGTGAAGGCTGGACATCCCTTTTACTCGCTTCCCAAAATGGCCACGAAGCAATTGTCCATTTATTGCTCGATAGCGGAGCCAATATCGATACGAAAACCGGTGACGGCTGGACATCCATTTTACTCGCTTCCGGAAACGGCCACGGTGCAGTTGTCCGTATATTGCTCGGCAGCGAAGCCGATATTAACTCGAGAACTGACATAGGATTATCTCATCGAGATCAGGCCCCATTTTTAGGATTGTGGCGGCGCCTGCGACGTAGCCGTAGCTAGAGCTTTCGATTAAAAAGTAACTTTAAAGCCTCAATATAGTAGTTAAACCTTTAAAAATTGCAATCCCTAACAGGCTACCTCTTCTGCCTTTCACTCTATATTTTAACATCTTCTCTGACAGTTTCACCCGTTATCCCGCTTTCCGGTGCTCGTGCCGAGGGGGAGAAAGAGAAAGAAGTAAGCAGACACCAAATCCCACAGTGCCTCCAACCACGGATTCATGGCTGGCTGTGAGCTTGACGAAGTTAACGTAGGCATAACATGGCGTGAACGTGAGGGCGATGCCACCCAGAAGATCTGAGAACACCCCCATCGCAGAGGTGGAGGAAAAGAAGGAAATTTCGGCCTCCCTGCAAAATCGCAGTAGTACTCTTCTCCCTTTTCTGGACTTGGCTCCTAAGACCTAGGGACCATGTCGTTTCTTGTGCACTGGGGCCCGGAATATCCAAGCCAGGAGCTTCAATAGGATCGCTAGACGGCATCTTCGCTCGTTTTGTTGGTCGCTCCGGTAAAGGACTTAGGTGACGGCGAGGACCACGCTGCGTAAGAAGTATCACGGCTTTCAAGTCCCCACCAGCTCGCACCAGTTACTTCAAAAGTAAACAATGCTAGGGCTAGGGGTAGCTGTCCAGATAGTCCCGTCGGCCAACACGATCTCCATTATTTTGACTGCCGGCGCTCCCTAGCCTCCCTGCTTCGGGTCACCGATCGCCTTATTCGCGTCCGTAATCTAGGTGTGTTTCCGCAACGACTCCGATTTCGGGTATGCATCCTAAAAGCTCTGGGATGACTGAAGAAGACGTCCTCAACTCGAAGAGCGAGAAGCAGGAGGCGTAACTCGCGCTATTCCGGGTGCATAGGATTGACCAGTCCATCCGAACGTGAAGTGATGCCTGGAAAGGCTCTGTGTCCTCGGCGTCCTCTGGAGGGTTCGGTGGGACAAGACGGGCAGCCGGAGAAGTTCCCTCTGCGGTGATATCTTCTCTCCCGCCCCAAAGACCCTCGTTAAGTAGTGTTCCTTTGAATCCTAGTCGTTATCTCACCAAGGCTGTCCAGTAAACTTGGTCTTCCCAGGGGCGGAGGGGACCTGTACAGCGGGCATAGAGACATCTCAGGGCGTGGGAGCTGCGGTGAACTCTCGCCCGCGCGCATGATGATCTACCCTCAGTCGCCGGCCGCGTAGGCTCCGGCTGGTGAGATGGTGGCATGCCCCAGAAGTGCTGGTAGCCACCCTGGGATTCGTCCTCTTCCGGGTCGAACTCGGAGCCGGGCTTCTGCGGCCGAGCGCCAAGATCCGGGATGGTGGCAGACTCGGAAGCTCCGACGCGCTCAAGCCCCACAGACGCTTCGAGGAGCGCCACGGCGTCGGGAGATCCTCGTCCGTCAACTGGTCACAGTCGCCGGCCGCGCCCCTGTTCCGGTAGCCCACCTTGCTCGAGGCGAAAGCGGTGTTCTCACGAGATGTGTGGGAAGATGCTCGATATGACGGTCGCAAGTTGTGGGAGGCCTGACACAATACTCCTGTATTGCGGGCGGCGGTGTAAGGCGCGCCGGGATGGAATTGACTGGGCCCGAAGACGTAGAGCACTCGATGCCATCGTCGATTCTGATATCTCCGCTCTCTTTGGTGTTTCGAAGAAGCTCGGTGTATGCGGATGGGAGTGCCATGGTGTTTTAGTTACTTGGTCCTGGGCACTGGTACAGGGCCAAGGCTGTCACGCAGAGAACTCCTTGCTGCAATCATTGATTTCGTAAATGGCTTGACCTCGAGGCTATCGGTGCATTCTTTGATGGTTTCCTAGATACATTGTTGATAATGTTCATTCTCCAAACTCTCTCGAGGTCAGTCATATTTGCATTGGCCGTGATCAGAATGCAATGGTGGCGATTTGTATTTATCCGTAGCCTTCCTAAGCCCCCACGACGACTAGGAGGACGCCGCAGCCCACCCAAAAGAGCAGCGTGCCGGTCTGCTCGACGCCGGCGACGAAACCCTCCGTCCCGGCCCCAACGGCCGCGGTGGACCCCCACCCCTCCGGGGGATGATGGTGAGGATGACGCCGACCAGGCGGATGTCGGGCCATGAGTCGGGCCAGCCGACCCGACGGCTGAGAAGGGCGGCCTGGCCGGGGCGGCGGAGATTCGAAAGGTCAGCGGAGTTCCCAGATCAGGATGATTCCTGTACACATAAGTCCTATGATGCTACATGTTGATTTGTGAACGGTTCTAGTACTTGGGGTGTGTCTCAGTTATGATGATTTGTTTCCATTCCAATAACAGTTCGATAAGCGACTCGCTAGGCATGCTGTGGTGTGTCTCAGTTGTGATGATTTGTTTCCCATTCCAACAATAGTTCGATAAGCGACTCACTAGGCATGTTGTGCTGTGTCGGTTCGGCACGGCGATCATCCCCTCCGTTGAACTGCTGAACTAAATTAAACGTAATGGCAGGATCTCCCGAAATCACGCCCCGTAGTCGGTTATAGCGGTCTCTTAGACCCTGGATGCCTCCTTTTTATGCCTGCCCTATGATGGCGTCTTTCTCTGGGGGTTCGGGATATAACCGTCGCACTTCTTCGTTTAGATAACGAAGGAGGTGATTTATTAAGTCGAATAAGTACATTGAGTTACTCATGGGTACTCTGGGTCTACTGGATACGGCTGGTTTGCGAGCCGTGGTGCTGTGAGTATGTACGTGTATATAGGTATGTCGATAAAGAGCGTAAATGTACGTGAGAATATGCAGGTGCAGGTGGAAGTAGGTATCTGCACCAGGTGGCGGATACAACGACAGTCTCAACTGAGCCGCGCGGATCCATACGTTTGCCTCCCAGAGCTCGTACAGCTGCTTAGGGGAATCGATTTGTACCAGAGCCGGGGCAGCTCCGATACCAAGAAAAGGACCAGGCACATTTCCAATAGGAGAATGAGGTGGCTTGCTAGGACCTGGCCGAGAACTGATACGACGAGCCTGACCTAAGGACTGGCTTGCACTATGAGAAGCTGGCGATCCAGCTTGGGCATCCTCGATCGGCAACTGGCGAAGGCGGTCTTCCAGCCACCGGGATTGAATAGCACTTCGCGTGAGCTCCTGATGGATGATGATGATTTGTACTGGATAGCGGTGAAGGTGGGAGAAGTGTGAGAGTGTGGAAAGGTGCGTAAAATAATAGAGGCTAGGGGTTTCAGCCAGCCTATCTAGCAGGAAGGGAAAGGTATGCACTTCGATACCTGTATTTGCAGGTAAGTGGCTGTAGATGCTTCGGATTGCTAAGTGACGGTACCAGCGGGATATCCCGGCCAGGTATCCGTACTAGTTGTTGAACTGAATAGAACTGGGTCGTTTCGGAAAAGATGCAGTCGTTCAGGCTGGTCCCGCTCCGGAGTGCGGAGACGAGCGGCGGCCTGACAGAGATGTGCACGGCCATGGCGACGGCGTAGACGTCTAGCTCGAATTCGTCATATGCCGTCTCAAGCACCGTAAGTACCATCCACTCCGGCGCATGTTCTGTAGATTACTGGCTGATAGGCAGACCTACCACTTAGCGTCGGGAGATACTTCCAAGATGCCGGTGCCGAAACTCAAGTCCTTCCGGTGCTCCCGCTGGCACCCCCCGGGGCTCGCCAAGGTCAGCCATTAACTGAACCGCCAGCGCGCTGACAACTGAGCGACATGTCACAGTACTTGGACGATACGACGAGAGCGTCGCGCCCACCTCGTCATCTTCTCTGCTCGAATGGTCGCGTGCAGACTGGAGAGCGTGGTGGAAGTCACCGGTGCGGATGCGAACAAGGACTAAGATGGAACCCCCCCCTCACGCTCCACCCCCCCAACGCGCCACCCATTTTTGAAGCCATCAACAACACAACCCTTCAACGTAAATAAGAATATCTCAACAATCACTTATTTAATTAACTCCATACTAAACGCTACGCACAATAATACAATCCGGATCATTATCATCATTTTCTTCACCTTCGGAAGACTTATCTTACTGCTAATTTCGCCGAATTTTAATAAAACGTCCCTTTAAAACGGCTTTTAACCTTACCTTTACCTTCCTAACCGAAATTATCGTTATAAACTTTTCATTTAATTTGGGCTATACCTTTTTAAACCTTTTAAATTTCGTTTTATCGATAGCTGCAATTAATTAATTATTCTGGATTTCGATAACGTTTAATTTATTATTATTTTTATTAAAAGTTTTATTAATTTTACAAAATAAAAGTTATATAATAAAGTTTCCGAAAACTGGATTAATTTTTATTAAAGATTTCTCGATAATATATATATCCTTAAATAATTTAAACGTTTTAATACTTAAACCGGTTATTTACTAATAAAAATTAAAATATTAAAAAATAAAATTCGATTTAAGCTTAAATATTTCCGTTTATTAGGTCTTATTTTTAACGTATTTATTATTTAATACTTTCGTTTTATTTAAAAGGCGCAAATTTATAATTTTTTAACCTTTTATAATATATTACGAAATTATTATAATTTCTTATACGCGTACGAAAACGTTTAAAAAAAATCCGTTTTATTTATAACTTTAAACGCCCGTTTAAAATAACGTTTTCGGAATTAATAATAAAATTTCCGTTTTAAGGTAACAAAAATATTTATATTAAAAGATTAAAAAACGTACGAAATATAAATAAATAAAAAAATAATATAAATTTTATTTTAAAAACATATTTATATAAAAGCTTTGATAATATAGTTATTATGGCCGTTAATAATTAAAAGTTTTTATTTTTTAAGGTTCGCCGGTTTGGTATAAAAAATAAAGATTTTATGTAACCATTTTAAATTAATTTCGGTATTAATTTAACCGTTTTTAAAGATAATAAAATATTAACCTTCGTATATTTTATTATCGAAATTAAAAAATTATTATTATTATACGTTATTACCGTTAAAAATAATAAATAATAAAACGGTTCGCCCGTTAGCGTTAATATAAACGATTATAATAATTTATTACCGTTTAAAAATATTTTTTAAAGATATAATTTTTTTAAAAATTTTATTAAAAACAAAATCGTTTTTTTTATATATTTTCTATTATCCCGATTTTGTCGGCGTTATATTTATTATACCACTTAATAACCTTAATAACCGGCAGTTCGAAACAGTTAAATAATACGTTAACGAAAGTTAATAAAACCTTATTTAAGCGCTTATAATTAATAATTTTATCTTTAAAAATTTTAATATTAAAATTACGCCGTAAAAAATAAATTACTTATTTCTTTTTTAAATATTAAAAATTACCGTTATTAATTAAAAGCCGTTAAATATATAAGCAAAATCGGAAATACGGTAATATATAACTTAAATAACCTTATATAATAATTTAATAAATTAAACGTTTTTTTTTAAATTTGTAATAATTTTTATTAAATTTTATTAACCTTTTCCCAAATAAAAATATTTTCGATATAACGTATAATATATTACTTATTAACTTGGTAACCTTTAAACGTAAAACGTAAAAACTTTTTACATTTTACCTTATTTATGGTTTACGTCGCGCGGAATTAAGCTGAAAGCTATATATTATTCGAAAGCGTAAATTTTGATAAAGAAGAAAATAATTTTTATTTTATTTTTTAAAGCATTATTAAAAGGTTTTTTATAAAAAAGAAATCAGTAAGCAAATCGGAGCGCGTCGCGGATGTGGGGTAGCGCGTTGGGGGGGTGGAGCGTGAGGGGGGGTTCCATCTTATCACGATCTCCGGTGAGTTGCTTCGGCCCTATTTAGAACGGAAAAGACGTTACCGCGCGAGACTAGTTGGTCAGGTTGTAAAGGCTCATCATCGACGAAAGTATATTCTAATATCTCGTCGCACAACGATATATACAGTTAGTAGCGGCTAGTTAGTGGCCGCACGGGTATGCTGCTACTTTTGCGCAACCCACAATATATTACCCTGGTGGCCAATAAGGGACTCGTGCAAGGTACCTGGGACTAGTACAGGTACCCTGGCTTTCCTCAAATCCCAGAATTCGCAGCCCTCAGCCTCTGTGGCGTTCTTGCTTCGGCTCGATGTGGGGCAAGTACTCCGCTAGACAATTAAACCGGCGGGGCAGTGTAGGGTTCCCCTCACAAGGAGGGGTCGAAACCACTTTCTGGGGGCGCCACGCGATACCTCCTGGACGTGGAAAAACCTTAAGAGACGGAAACTGTTATACCTGAAGCAGTGACTCATGCATACTGCCATCCCATTCCATCGGGCACATTCTCCTGAATGACCGGCCCGGAAGGGTCGCCATGTCGGATCTTGGTCATGGCCTCTGGCTTTGGCTCGAACTTCCAGGCTCTTATAGATGTGATATCTACGGGTCAGCTTCGAAATAGCCGCATCATCTCCCTTATCACGAACCTGAGAAATGCATACGCAATTGCTCGAGCGGATGAAGCAGGTAGGAGCTCTCCCATGCGTGTGTATCCAGCATGCAACTAATTCACGACCAGGCATTCCTTGGGATTACTTCAATCTAATCAGTAACGGGTTCTTGCGGAAGGGAGAAACAGACGAACAGAAAGTAGCTGAAGGCCGTCAAAGATATGATGCTGCATTGGCTGCGAGGGTTCTATCAACAGATAAGGAAAGGCCTGAGTTGATTATTCTCGCTGGTTGGATGCATGTCTTCTCAGGTGCTTTCCTAGAACCTATCGAAGGGCAGGGGTGCGGATAATCAACATCCATCCGGCACTACCCCGTAAGTTCTAAAAGATCATGCTGGGTCTGGTTACTCACAATTTGCACAGGGGAGTTCGATGGAGCTATGGCGATTGCGCGAGCTTTCGAAGAGTTTAAGGCTGGGCGACTAACACGCACGGGTATTATAGCCCACTACGTAATTGATGAGGTGGATAGGGGGTGCTCCTATCGTGGTTAAAGAGATTGAGTGGAAGGGAGAGGAGCTGGAAGAGTTCAAGGAGAGGATGCATTTCCATGAGCACGAGCTGATCGTGAAGGCAACGGCGAAGGTGGCGCAGGAGATAGTGGAGGTCAGGACGAATTCTAAAGGCCCTTCCCACCCTGTGATCCAGACCCTGCGATCCAGACCCTTTGATCACGCAACAATGTTTGTGACGCAATGATGGCGTGGCCGATGGATCTATCGAACGGCATTGGAGAGGACTTATAGCTTGTGTACACCTCCGTTAGACATGTACACTTTGGCCGCTTTGGTGCTGCCCAAGGATAAGAGCCTCAAAAACCAGAAACCCGTATTACACATCCACAACCACGACCTCACAAACAACATCTCAGACCATGTTCTCCTATAATGCGCATGTTAATTTCATAACGAAGGTTGTTGCAGTGACATATACCTACAGCTCAAGGATTTTGGGACGTCTCGGGGCTTACGTTCCCTTGCCCTGGACTGCGGCGGAGCCAGTATTAGAATCCATAAGGCATGATCCCCCCAAGAGGAGGTAATACCTCCCATGTGTCGGATCTTAATATGGGTGTACGAGATCTCCCGGCTCGGTAGAACCGCAGTGGTAGTGGCACTTGGGGGTGGGGTCGGCCGCCCCGCGACTCGTTATCAAGCTCTATTCCATTACCGTCCTGTTTATCCTCCGTTCCGCAGAGTGTAGGTACCGCCTAGCATCGAACAATTGATATTGTTACAGCCTTGACAAACGAGACTCTCCTAACTGTTTCGCTTCTCCAGAACGACTCTTTATGTTTGACGCGGCCCCTCAGGTTCGATGTATGCTACTTAGAAGTCTCTCTATCCTTTGGAATGACACCCTCTCCTTGAAGCTCCTACGCAGAAATACTCCAAAGACTTCACACTAAATATTGATATTGCCACCAACCAGTCACTAGGTCTCATTCGCCGCCATCGGTAAACCCTTGGATGGATTGTGACCTTTATTACGGATTTCTGAGCACCGATATAGAAACAATTCAGGTCATTCAGATGATGAGAAATTTCGCCTAACAGTGATGCTGCGTCAACGATTGAAGCAGCCTGTTGTTCCCACATAATCTCTGCTTCCTCTGCGCTGAGCCATTCTATACCGAACTGAAGCTCCTTCGAGATCCTTGCTGGGTCTTCCGTGGTCGCGTATTCAACTTGAACCTGGATGATACCGCCGTCGTATAGGGGTGATACGTTGTTAACCCTAAGACTTCTCTGTAGCACTTGACCTTGGGGTAGTCGGTAGCCGCCGCTATGCGCGCCGTAAACGAGCGGTCTTCAGTTGACGGGACTGAGGCTACTAGTGGAGCAGTGAGTTTCTAACTCAAATCTGCCTTTGCTATACAGCTTGATGTTAGTTACCCTCGGATCCGAGTTGTCCGTATTGTTGGCCGCTCTAGTAGCTTTATATTAACCGAATATCCCTGACGAAATCGACCCCTTTCGTCGCCTGGCCTTGCATCAGTCCGTCCACGTAGCACTCCCCAATCAGCTGGAACTTCCTGTCCATCGGCACCGGCTTGTTTTCCCTCCTTCTAACCTCCATATCCCTTTCTTCCTCGTCCTCTAGTACCTCACGGATTACAAACGGCACATCCGCGCCGAGCAACACGGCGACGAAATCGTCCTCCCGCATCGCGCCAGGCCCCAAGCCGAAGAGTCCCTTCTTGGTAACGAAGAACTTCCTCTTGTTGCACACGGTCGCGGCCGCGTCGCGATAGCGTTTCCAGCGCATCGCATTCTCGCGTCTGTGTCTGCTTCTCGCCCGCTCGTCGTCCGGGGAATGGGATTCTAGACCGGTCGGGAGGCTCGCGAGCTGCTGCGTCTGCGTCTCGGGCTTGCCCTCGGAACCCCAGAATAGTCTCTCCCAGTACGCGTCCGAGTCGGCCTGTAGGTCAAATCCGTCCACCTCGCCCATGTTCTTGCCCGCGACCCAGGTGCGCATAAAGGCTCGGTGAAGGTTGGAGGCTCGACGGTCAAACATGGCGTACGGTCTGTCCGGAGACCCTACCTCGAAGAGAGGGAGGACAGGATAGCTCTCCGGGTGTTCGATGACCAGTTTCTGGAGCCACATCTTGGCGATGGGGTTCGTTGTCCACTTGTTTTGGACTTCGGAGGAATCAGGCCCGACAACTGTAGTGTCGGGCATTGGCAAGTCGAAGGAGGAGGGCTCCAGGAGGCCCGTATGATAGACAGCCCTGCTTATAAGCGCCCCGCGGACTATGAGGGTATCGAGTTGGGCGGGGGGAGAAGGGGTCAGGATCACATCTTTGTTGGCGGAAGCAAAGTAGGTGCTAGTGTACAACCCAAGGACGGCTGTATCGACGAAGTAATCCCAGCGGGGCACCCAACTCGGGGAGAAGAGCTCGGAATTATCGTCCGGGGCGTGCTGAACAGTAGTTAGGATCTCGAGGCTCTTAGTCCGATTGATGTAGTCTAAAGCGACATCTCGATAGACTTCTGCCACCGACTTGTTGTAATCAGCTTGCCAAAGGGGCGGTGGGAGAGCATCTGGTGACTGGTACCACGTCGCTCGCTCCTCTGTGATAGTCCGGACCATGAATTGCTCGTGGTAAGATGGAAGGAGGTGATAAGCGAGTTGAATCGCAGGCTTATAGGCATCCCAGTTGGTCGAACCTGGCGGCATGCTGACTGTGCGCGCCGTGGGATGTGACAGAAGAGCATACAACTTGTCCTGAGGCTTTGTGGCATCGAATCTACGGACGTTGTGAATGACATGGATGAAGGTGGCCAGTGGAGTGAAGGGCGAAAACGTTGTGTAGATGTGGAACACTTTCTCTATCTCGGTTGCTAGACCTAATTGGAGAAGAAGGGGTTTGCAGTATCGCTTGAGAAACATGGCAGCCAGTCCAATGGCATGCCATTCCATGGCATGATCTCCCCAAAGCACTAAGGCGTAGGCCGCCAGACCGACTTCCTGCAGGATCCAGGTCCGCGAAAACCAGGGCAACCGGAAGAATCTCTCGAGCTTGGCCTTCTCACCCTGATCGGGGCTGACGAGCATTTTCGGGAGGGTCCACACGCGGTTTCTTCCATCCCGAGACCGCCAATGGAGATCGCCGGTCTCTTCGTCAAAGTTCACAAACTGGCCCCCGGCCTCAACTATCGGCTCGGCACCCTCGATGGTGAGGGCCTTGATGGCTTGAGATACGGTAGGAGCATCCTTGTGAGGATCAGGCCCCAGCCATACTGTTACCATGGTTGCCTTGCCGTAGATTGCTGCCATCATGTTGACTTGGTGGCTCTTCTCGGTGTTGTCTTCCTGGTTGATACAAAGGGCATCCGCCCACAAGAGTGCCGGTTTTGCGCTAAACCACGCGAGGGCAGCCGCGAGGTTCTTGGTCACCTGCATAGCTTTCCCCTCGAGTGAAATCGCGACAGTGTCCGAGGCGCTACCCCAGACATAGGAGAGAGCGACGTACCCCGGACTCGGAGGGCCCGATACATCGACAACGACAAAGCTGCAAGTAACCAGGGGGCCTTTGCGGCTCTCCTCCTGGTTGAACTTGATCAGGCGGATTGAGGTGGGACTTGGAAGAGCATCATATTCATATTGCTCCATCTTGTTCGGAGACGGTAATTAAGGCTTGGTTGCGGGGTACAAAGCTATGAGACCCTGACATCACACACTGAAGCATATATGGCTGAATGAAGAGAGTATTATCAGAGTGACCTTCCAAGAGGTTGTGAAGCCTTCTTATATATACATAAAATAGCTGTATCTGAAAGAAAGCGATACCGGATATTCGAATAACGTATCCCATTAGTAACAACGTTAGTTAAGCTACGGCGTAACTTAATAAACTTAAACTTTAATAAGATCTAATATACTCTCCCAGCTATTAAATTAAGAATTAAAGCTTTAATATCTTTAAAAAGGTACCTAAAAAAGAAAGATTATAGTATTTTAAAATAAAATATTAAAATAATTAAAAACTAAATTATCGAACTTGTCGTAATACGGCAACTCCGATATAAAATACTTGAAATAAAATTCGAATTAATAGCTTTTAAAATTATTAAAACGTTCGATTATTAAATTACTAACGTTTTATTAAAATATTAACTTATTTACTTAATAAATAAAAAGAGTTTATAATTTAATACTATAATAAATACGATGAAAATAAAAAGAAAATATAAATATAACAGTATTTATTATTATATAAAGTCGATCTAAATTTAACCTTTATTTTCTAAGCTAAATTAAATATAAAAAATTCTATACGATATAATCTATACGATAAATATTATATCTATATATTCGAATAAAATAAATAAATATTATTTTCATAATTAATTATATATATATGTTTAAATCGGCGGTAATATCGATGATCTAGCTCGTGCGGTTATTTTATAGGAATTATATACCGTAAGTAAGATAGTTTTTATAAAGTTTATCGTTGCGAATTTTCGATAACGTCCTACACCACCTCACCGGATAATTTTTGGCACTTTGCAACAACAAATTCAAATAACTTAATAATAATATATCGTATTAATTTAAATTAATCAGATTCTTCTTTACTAAATACATCTATAACTTTTTAACAAATACGCGCATTATATCCGGACTTGCCGCAAATGCTATACTTCCGTGTCTTAATTTTAATCCTTTTACGACGACCTCTTTAATTATTATTAGCTACATCTTTTTACTAACATTTTTTAAACTAAAAAGGCTCACTTTTTAAAATATAATAAATATTTTTTCTTTTTAAAAACGTTTATTTTTAATTTTATAACGTTTACTTAAAATATAATTCGTTTCGTATAATTAAGCGTTTTTTTCTTAAAAAAATTAACTTTATATAATAATTGTCGGCAAATATGTTATAATTTGTCTGACATAAGCGTGTATTTAGTATTGAGGTCAAAACGAGTGTTGTTGTTGTATTGATTATGGAGCTCTTGGACCGTGTCGGTCGGGGCTTATACTGGTAGATGTGGCTAATGTAATTCCCACCTAAACTATAGATAATTTCCGTAACGTTTTAGTTTAAAACCTTTGATAATTAAAGATTATTTGATATATCTTTTTAAGAACTGCTTTTTTTGATAATAAGCTCTAGATATAAAATATCGATTAATTAAAACTATTTTCGAATTTCTATAAATCTTCATTAAATAATTTTCCGATTCGGCATTTTTATATTATCTTTTTAATATCTGTTAACTTTAATTATCGACTAAATTATCCGAAAAACGTAATAAAAAAACCTTTATTAATTTATTTATAAATATGTCGTTCGTAAGAATATATATTATTTCGATCTTTTTTTAAATTAATTTTTATTATAATTAATAATTATAAATATTTATATATTTTAATTTCGTTTAAAATTAAGTAATATTTATATAAATAAACTTAATAATTTATTTGTTATTATATTATATATTAGTAACCAAAATATTAAATCGAATTTTAAAATTTTTAATTAATCGTAATACGAATATAACCTTTTTTACGAGTTAAACAAATATTAATAATTCCGCTTTTATTATAAAAATAATTATTATATTTTGCTGATTAACGCGTTTTAATAATGCTACCGAATAAACGTATTATATAAATTTAAAAGCTTTTTCGGTTAATTAAATGATCGATTAAAAAGGCGTTATTAATTATTTTAAAAATATTTATTTTATCGTATTTTAAAACAGGATATTTCTTTTCGAAAAAATATCAAATAAATTAATTTATTTTTATATAATATTCCTAATTTAAATTTATTTTAAGTTTAATTAATTTAAAGATTATAAAGGTTATATCCGAATTAATAATAATTACGGCGTATAATATTAAGCCGCTTATTTTTTAATATATTTTAATAAAATAATTAAACGCAATTTTTATTTAAAAAATAACTTTTTATTTTTAATAAAAGTACTGACTTAACCGGAATTAAAAATCTTTTATGGTTTAATTTAATTAATTTATTAATATATAACGATTATAATAATTATATCCAATATTTCGATCGGTTTTAGATAATTTTAATTTTTAAGAATTATTAAAATTTGTTTTTTTAATAAATTAATATTTTATTTTAAACTGGTTAATTATTACGTTAATTATCCTTTTACGTTTCTTTTATAAATAATAACGATATTATCGATATAAAAAAATACGAAAATATTATTTCCCGCGAAATAATACGGTTTATAAAGAATAAAGATAAAATTTAATTAAATAAATATTTTCGATAACCTTTTTTATTAATTTTTTTTTAATTCGTATAAGGCTTTAAATAAGTATAAAATGATTTCCGGTTTCCGGTATTTTAATAATATCTTTATATAAATTTTCTTATTTAATTTTATATTAATAAAAATATTAATTACGTCGTATTATATTAACTTTAAATCGAATCGTATAATTATAATAATAAAGATTCGGAAAAAGTTTTTTAATAAAAATGAAGGTATAAATATTTTCGTATTTTTTATAAATTTATTAAATATTTCGTATTATTAAACCTATTTTATATTTTAAAAAGTTATTATATTTATCGAATTTATAAACGTATACTTATATATAATTAAATAATTATTTTCCGTTAATCTTTTTACGGTCGTATTTTATTTATAAATTTATTTATTTAAAATTATTTAAATAATCCTTTTTTATTTTCCGAAATTTGTTTATTATAAAGTAATTTCGTAACTTTTTATAAATTTTAAAAGCTGGTAAAAAATATTTTCGATAAATCTTTTTTTTATTTAAAAAAAATTAATTTAATTATATTCGAAAATATTAATTTAAATTTTGATTCTTGTATTATTAAAGTAATAATATAAACGGTTTATTATTCGGGCAACTTATATTTTGCTTATTTGCTTTTTATATTTTAATTTTTTTATCGAATTTAAACGTTTTATATTAAATATAATTTCCCAATTTGAAATACGGTATATAATTTCGGAATTAAAAAATTTATCGATATTTTTACATTTTTTAAAAACGACGTTTATAAAAATTTCTTTTTAAAATTGCGATAATTCGAATAGTAACAGTTAATAAGATAATAAAATGTGGACGAATAAAATCGGGCGTTAAATAAAAAAATGAAATAAATATTCGTATAAAATTAATTAAATTTATACAAGGTCGAATGGGTTCAAGCCTTATTTTCTAGGCTGAGCCAAATATATAGAAAATTATTACACGATATAATTTGTACGATAAATATTATATCCAGTATCTTCGAACACAATAATTGATTAATGGTTTTACGGTTAAGATAGATTAATACTTCGGTTCCATAGAGCCTTACTCTGAAGCCGACTGATGCGTAGTTGCCGATAAGCTTCGACCCTGGTGAAATTTATGCCCGCTGGCTGGTTCGGCAGGGTCAGACAATGTAACTCAGGAAATGTTAAGCTTTGCGTAGTAAACCTTAAGGATAAACCTTAAAGGCAATTAATTAAATTTATACGAATTAAAATATTTTAAGAACTTTTTTATTTTGTCCGAATTTATTACGTTTTTGTTTTTAATGATATTATCCAAACTTATTTTTAATAACTACGTAAGTTTTTTAAATTTTTTTTATAAACCGTAAATTTAAATTTAAAGCGTAAAGCTTTTAAATATTCGATTTTATTAAATAAATAACGTAACTTATTTTTAGTTACCTTAAAAAGGTTATTTTTAAAATTATTTAAATTATTATTAAAATTCTTTTTTTCGAAAATAACGTTATAAGTTATTATTATTTTATTCGTTAAAAAATTTTATATATAATAAATATTCGATAATTAATATATTATAAAATAATTAATTTAAGTTTTCGAGTTAAACTTTCTTTTTTTATAAAGATATAAACTTTATAATTATAAATTTAAAAATAATTTAAATAAAGTTTTCGGTTAAATCTTTTTTATATTTAATAAATATAAGCACGCTTATATAACGTTAACTAATTAAATATATATTTAGAGATCCGGTTATATAAATAGATTATAACGTAATAAATCTTTATTTATAGAAAATATAATAATTTTACCCCTTTTTATATATAAATTACTTTTATTTTAATTATACCTTTTAAACGTTTTACGCTTTTATTTTGTATTGATATATTAAATGCCGAAAACTTAATCCGAACGTTTTTTTTTTAAATATAAGTAATTTCGGATTTAATACTTTTTTCTGTGTAATTCGTTATCATATTTTATAACTTTTACCTTATAGTTATAACTTTTAAAAACGGCAAAAATCTAGTTTAAAATTATTATAATTATTTCGGTTATTTTATTATTAAGGTATTATTTTTAAATATAATTTAAAAAACGATTAATTATAAATATAACGTTATTAATATGGTGGTTATTTTTTTTAAGTTTTGAAAGTTAATAACTAATTACGTTTTTAGTTTTATAGGTAGGTTTCAGCAAGCTTTGCGGTTTAGGCGCTTTATTTTTCCGTATCCGTATACGTTATATTTAACGGTAATAATTTCGGGTTTTTTTTTTGGCGTTTTAATTAAGGTTCTTAATTTTTACTTTCTGAAAGTGGCCTATAAAGTAAATAAAAGTTTTTAGACCTAAATAAGCAAGCTTTAAATACTATCGTCGAATATTAACAATATTTAAAAATCGTTTTGTTTATAAATTAAAGTTTTTCCGTTAAATAAAAAATGGGTTTTAAGTTAACTATAGTAACAAATATTCGATTATTATTTAATTATATTTTTCGGTTAACGTTATAATAATTATTAATGTTTTATAATTTTATTAAAAGCTTTATTTGTTTAATAAACGTAATAATACCAGGTTATAAACGAATTTCTTATAATACGTTATATTATATAAACGTATTAACCGGAAATTGTTTAAATTTTCGAAACGGATATTTATTTTTCTCTATTTAAAAATAAAAATAATTACCTAAATATATTAATTTAGTTAAAGATATAAAAGGTAATTTTCAAATTAAAAATAAAAAAGTTTTTTAAAAAATAAATAACCGTTTTAAAAGTTATATAAAATATTGAAAATATAGCTTTAATAATATTTATCCGGCGTTTTAATTAATCGGACTTTTTAAATAATATTTTAAAATTTAATCTTTTTATTTTTTTTATTAAACTTGCGATAATATTAATACGTTTTTTAAATAATTATATCGAAATTTCGTTAAGTTTTTGATATTTAGATATTTTATTTTTAAAAATAAATTAATAAGTTAGTAATTTATAAAAATTTAAATATATTAAATAAATAAATCCGGTAAAATTTTTGTCGATAATAATACTTTTCCGTTTTAATTTGGTTAATTTATCGTTTTAATATCGATTTTTATTTTTGCCGGATTTTCGGGTTTTTTTATAAAAATATTAATTAATTAATTTTATATTTTATTAGTATTTAATAAACCGTTATTTATTTTAGGATTCGAATCGTGTATATTTTCGAACATTATTTTAAACGTATTTCGCATAATTTATAAACGAATCCTTTTTAATTATCTGGAAATATAAGCCTTGAATTACGTTATTATTTTATAATATTTTAAAGTATTAAAACTAATTTTCGTTATATAAATTATTTTAAAATTTATAATATAATAGTCAAAAATGTTATTAAAAAGGTTTTATTAAATTATTTGTTAAATTTTATATATCGTTAACTTTATTTTTAATATCTTTATTTTATACGTTCGATATAATTATCTTTTATTATATTATTTATATTTCGAAATCTTTTAAAAGTTTAATAAATTATTTAATAATTACTTAAATTTCTTTTTTTCGTTTCCGGGTTTCATTTTTTTTTTTATAAATAATATCGGTTTTTTTTAAATCGTTATATTATTATTTAAAGGTTTTTATTAATTTACAAATTATAAATCGATAATTGAAACATATAAGAAATCAAATTTAATTCGTTAATTTTTTAATATTTTTTCGATAATTTTTGAAAATTTTATTTTCGTATACGTATATAACCTAATTCGTATTATAATTAAATTTACATTTAATAATTATTGTTTTTACGGAATAAAGTTTTTCGTTAATATTTATTTATTTAACGAAATTTAATATAACGATTATACTGTCGGTAATAATCTCCGTTAAAATATTTTAAATAATTTGCAAATTAAATTTTTTTAGAGAATTTTCGAATATTAATTTCGTAAATTAAATAAGTTATAATAATTTCTAATCCGGATTTATATAATCCTATAAATTTAAGGTTATTGTTTTCGTTTGAAATTCGTTGTTTTATTATTTTTAATATTTAAAAGTTAAATAAATTATCTTTTTTTAATAGTTTTAATTATTATAAATAAAGGTTATTTATCGTTATAATCGTAATATCGGTATTAAATAAAATTGAAACTTTTAATTATTACATAATTATTATATTAAAAATTTATTTGTTTTAAGTTTATTTAAGTATTATATATAAGGTTTTATTTTGTTACTTATTTGATATATTCTTTTAGTTATTGGCGATAGGTAATGACTAGTATTTTTTTTATAGTCCGATTTTGTTGTTTTATATATGTAAACCATGGCCAATTTGCTTATTTTGCTTTTTATAAGAATCGAACTTGATATTTTTAGGTAAGGTAGTTTAGTGCGGGGTTGTAGATTTATTAACTACGACGGTAGAATTCTACTTTGTAGAGCTTGTTTGAGACTTTTAATTGTCTGACATAAACGTGTATTTAGTATTGGGGTTAAAACGGGTGTTGTTGTTATATTAATTATAAAGCCCTTGAACCGTGTCGGTCGGAGCTTATACTAGTAGATGTGGCTAGTGTAGTTCCCACCTAAGCCACAGGTAATCTCCGTGACGTTCTAACTTAGAACCCCTGATATTAATAATTATCTGACACAACTCAGTCTAGGTCGGTATTCTAAGTTACTTATTTGCAACTGGGGTTAGAAGCAGCCAGTTATAAGCTTCAGCTCCTTTATCCTCGCAATCCTAAGGCAACGAATTAAAGCTCTTTAGTTTCCTTTAAAACCCTTTCAACAAATCACCTTAACTGCCGACACGCCGTTATAGCTCTAAGATTGCTATAAAACCATTCAAACGTTGCCGGCGCTTTCAAAATTCTCCTCCGCTCGACCTATATACGTTCTTAAACCCTTCCAAAATAAAGCTAACCTCGCTTTTTACGCCACGTTTCGCCTTTTACTTTTTCGAGTAATCTTTTATTATATATTCGTATTTATTATATTTAAAGCAAATTAATTAACCGTTTTAACTTTATATTAACTTTTTATCGTAAATCTTTTTTACGTTATAATTTGTGCTTTTTTCTTAAATCTTTTTTTCGAAATTTAATAATAAAATTATTATATATTTAATTTACCGTTATAATTAAGTATTAAGAAAACATTCCTTTTATTTAACTTTTTTAACTACCGTTATCTTCATTTTAAATCGAGTCGATAAATATAATAACTTATTATTTAACGTTAATAAATATATTAATTTCGTTATAAAAACAAACGAAATTTTTAAAATTAATTATATAATAAAATATTAATTACTTTTTCGAATTTTATTTATAAATTATAATTAAATTGAAAAATTAAATTTAATTAATAATTTTTATTATAAATAAACGTTCTAATATTTTAATGATTTTCGTACTTTACGTAAAATGAATAATAGTTACGGCAATTAATTTAATTTATTAATATAAATAAATTTCGCCGAATTACCGTAACGGTAATTAACCGTTATAAATATTACCTAAATTATTATTTTTTATATTTTCTAATTATTATTATCTTAAAATCGAAAATTTTTTTTAATTTAAAATCAAAATTTTTTTAATTTAAATATGGTTTTTTTTCTTTCGTTTTCGTTCGATAATTTCGTGAATACTTTTATTATTTTCTTTATATCGAAACCTTCGGTTAACTTTTTACGATTTTTCCGAACGTTATAACTTTTCTCGACGCCATCTTATCGCATCTTTTCGGACGTTACCGCGTTGACGAGCCTTTTGCTTCTAATCGACGACGGCCACTACGTACGTAGGCGCTTCTCTAGTAACTAAGAGAACTTTAAAACCTTTTTCTTTAAGGTCTAGCCTTCGCAGATTCCTTGCTTCAAAGCGCCCTCACGCCGAGCTTGCCGCCGAGCCTGTCGTCGATTAACAAATCACCTTAACTGCCGACAATAATAATATATAATTTTTTATTACAAAATCAACCGATTTAAATATTATTATTAACGAATTACTTTAATAAATTTTTTTTATAAATATCGTTTTTATTTTATTACTTTAGAAATATTTTTAAAAGTTTGTAGAAAAAATAAAATAAAACAGGCTAAAGTTAACGAAAAAACGGTTAACATAAATATAATTAAAAAACTTTTAATTCGAAATCTTTTTTATTAATATCGAATAAAATAAAACCAACTTTTCAAAATCTAGATTTAATATTATCGAACGTTATAATAACTAAACGTATTATAAAAGCCGGCGAAGAAATCTTCTTTAACAATATAAATATAATAACGTTATATTAATCTTTAATATATTACAAATAAACGCGTTTTAAAAAAAAAATTATATTAAGAAGTTAAAGCCGATATAAAAAATATACGGCTATATAAAGCGTAATAAAAATATTATTAACGCGATATTTTTCGAATTTTATTAAATAATAAGTTTCGTAATTATTAAAAAAAAAAAGCGTTTTGAACTTTTCGTACGTATCGATTATATTTATCAAAAATTGAATTTATTTTAAATCTAATTTATTTATTATCCAATTATTGTTACTTAATATAATTTTTAAACCGGTGATTAATAATAAATTATTACGGTATTAGGATTTAAAATAATTTTTTCCTTATTATAATAATAAAAAACAGCATAATTTAACTTTAAAAATTAATAACTTAAATATTTATAACTTAATTTTTATTTCTTTATTACGTTTATTTAAATTTTTATGTTTTTCGATATTAATAATTACTATAACGTACTATATAAGCGAGCGCAACACTTTTTAGCACCTCGTAATAACAAATTTAAATAACTTAATAATAATATATCGCATTAATTAAAATTAATCGAATTTTTCTTCGTTAAACGTATTTATAACTTTTTTATAAGTACGCGTATTATATCCGAGCTTGCCGCAAACGTTGTATTTCTATTTCTTAATTTTAACTTTTTTATAATAATTACTTTTAACCGTTATTAGCTACATTTTTTTATTATTCGTTTATTGGCTAGAAAAACTTATCCTTTTTGTATAATAAATATTCTCTTTTTTTTGAAAACGTTTATTTTTGGTTTTCCGACGTACATTTAAAATATAGTTCGTTTCGCGTAATAAAACTTTTTTTCTCGAAAAAAAGCGGCTTTATATAATAATAATATATAACTTTTTGTTATAACTAACCGATTTAAATATTTTTATTAGCAAATTACCTTAATAATTTTTAATTTTTCTTTACAAATATTATTCTTATTTTGTTATTTTACTGATATTTTTAAGGGTTTTAATAAAAAATAAAATCGGCGGAAATTAACAAAGAAACGGTCGGCGTATATATAATTAAACAAATTTCCAATTCGGAAAAAAGGTTATTAAAATCGATTAAAATAAAGTTGAATTTTACGAATTTAAATTTGATATTATTGAACGTTATAGTAGCTTTAAACGCGTTATAAAAGCCGGCGAAAAAAAAAATCTTTTTTTTTTAGTAATATAAGTATAATAACGTTATATTAAGTTTTTAATATACAGTAAATAAATACGTTTTAAAATAAAAAAGTAAGATATATTAAAAGGTTAAAGCCGATACGAAAATGCGCGGCTATGTAAAACGTAATAATATCGTAATTAACGTAATATTTTTCGAATTTTATTAAATAATAATTTTCGTAACTGTTAAGGAAAACAAAATATTTCGAACTTTTTGTACGCGTTGGAATATATTTATTCACATATTAAATTTATTTAAAGTTTAATTTATTTATTATCTAATAATTATTATTTAATACGATTCTTTAATTAATTATTAATAATAAGTTATTATTTATATTAAAACTTTAAATAATTTTTTTATAATAATAAATAACGATATAACTTAATTTCAGAAATTAATAATTTAAATAATTATAATTTATTTTTTATTTTCTTATTATCTTTATTTAAATATTTTACGTTTTTTAATATTAATAATTATTATATCCGTTATTATAAAAATTATATAAAAAATTTAATTTCGTCGAAATTATAAATATTTTTTTACGATACCGTATTTTATAATTATAACTTAAATAAATTCGAATTATTTACGAAATACTTTTAAATTTTCGAATGGAATTTTTTAATAATTATTTTTTAATTTAAACGTATATAAAATCTTTTTTTAATAAAATTTAACGTTTAATTAATTTTAATGCATTTTATAACGTTTTAAATAAGTAATATATTAACTATATTTTTAATATATTAAAGCCGGATAAAAAACGTTTACGTATTTAAGTTATAAATTCGGTCGATAATCGGTTTTTCTTCGATTAGCGTTAATTTTTATAAATTAAAGATAATATCGATTCGGCCGTATTTACCGGTAAAACGGTATATTAAAGTAAAAAACAAAATTTTATAAATATAACTAAGTCTTTTATAATTAAATTTCGGGCTTCGTTTTTTAATTCAAATATTTAAGTGTATTCTTGTTTTTTTATAAGGCGTTCCAGAATGTTAATATTAAAAAATAAACGATTAAAGATAGATAGTTAAAATGGTTAAAAAAATGTTACGCTTGCTTGTATATTGCGCTTGCTTATATGGCACGTAGCTTATTATTATAAAAAGTTTTACTAAAATTTGAATTTCGTTAAATTTATAAATATTCTTTTTTACGATACCGTAATATATAATTATAACTTCTATAAATTCGAACTATTTACGAAATACTTTTAAATCTTCGAATAATATCCGTTAATAATTAATTTTTTATTTAAATATAATTAACAGTTATTCTTATTATTTAATAAGTTTCGACGCTTAATCAATTTTAACGTAATCCGTAACGAGTTAGATTAGCAATATATTAACTATATTTTTAACATATTAAAACCGGCCGAAAAATATTCGGTTATTTAAATTAAAAACTCGGTTAATAATCGAATATTTTTGGTCGGCTTTAATTTTTGTAAATTTAAGATAATATTAGCTCGGAAAAGTTCACCGCGATATTATTAATTTATTGTAAATAAAGATATTTATATATAAAATTAAATACTACATAATTAAGTTTTAAGTTTCGTTTTTTAACCTAAATAGCTAAGTTTATTCGCACTTTTTTATAAGTCGTTCTATATTATTAGTATTAAAAAATGAACAATTAAAGTTAGGCAATTAAAATGTACTAAAAGCTGTCCAATAAGATGGTGTATCCGGTAAGGTAGTATGGGACGTTATTGCATATTCGGAATTACGCGGCATATTATTTTAAGCAACTTAAAAAAATACTATAAAAACGATCAAATCGTAAAATTAGCGAAAGTTCGAAAAGGTGTTAACTTTTTATACGCAATTATGGTTTATCGTTAAGGTTTATTTTTAAAATTTACTGCGTAAAGCTTAATATCTTCTAAGTTATATTTTCTATCCTTGTCGAACTAGCTGGCAGGTATAAGGTTTATTAAGGTTAAAGCTTATCGGCAATTACGTATTAGGCTTTAAAAAAAGTTTTATAAAATTAAAATATATAATTTATTTCTACAGTAAAAATTATTATTTAGTTATCGTATTAAGAAGTATTAAATATAATATTTATCGTATAAATTATATCGTATAATAAATTTTTTTTAAATATTTAGCTTAGCTTAAAAATAAGGCTTAAATCTACCGATTTCATATTTTAATTTTATAAAGCTTAACTATATTCAGGTAATTACCGATAAGTGTTAACTTTAATAAACTTTATATTCGTTAGTTAATTCGACAAAGTGAATAAAACTTAAAAATTATTAAACTTTATACGATAAATTTTAAAGGCACATCTTAAAGGTAAATCTTAACGATAAAACTTAACTATGTATAAAAAGCTGGGAATTTTCCACACCTTTATTAATTTTTCCGGCTTGATTACTTTTACGGCTTGATTAACTTTACAACTTGATGAATTTTACGGCACTTTTTTGAATAACTTAAAATAATATATTATATAATTTGAAATATACGATATCGCTAATTCGTAACGATAAATTTTTATAACAACTATTCTATTTACGATATATAATTTTCATAAAAGTACCGAATAAATTACAATTATTAATAATATTATAGATTTAAAAATAAACATTTTAAAGAATAATATTACCTTTATATTTTTTATTATAATTTAGTATATAAAAATAACGTGCTACATAAGCGAGCGCAGTATATAAGCGAACTTAATACTTTTTTAATCATTTTAACTATTTATCTTTAATCGTTCATTTCTTAATACTAACATTATATAACGCTTTACAAAAAAAAACCAAAAATAGATTTAACTATTTAAATTAAAATACGAAACCAGAAACTTAATTACAAAAAGCTTGGTTTAATTTATAAAGTTTTATTTCTTATTATAATATCTTATTTTACCGGTAAATACGCTCGAATTAATATTATCTTTAATTTGCGGAAATTAACGCCGACCGAAAGAAAATCGATTATCGACCAAATCTTTGACCTAAATACGTAAACGATTCGTATCCGGCTTTAATATATTAAAGATATAACTAATATATTACTTATTTAACGTATTATAGAATACGTTAAAATTAAATAGGCGTCGAACTTTATTAAAAGGAAAAAGAAATCTAAATATATTTAAATTAGAAAATCGATTATTAATAAATTTTATTCAAAAATCTGGAAATATTTTGCAAATAATTCGAATTTATTCGAGATATAATTACGAAATACGATATCGTAAAAGAAAATATTTATAATTTAATAAGATTAAATTTTTAATGAAAGTTTTAATAATAACGGACATAATAATTACTATTATCAAAATATATTATAATTATTTAAATTATTAAATTTTAAAATTAAGCTATGTTATTATTTATTATTATAATAAAAAAATTATTAAAGGTTTTAATATCATGATAACTTGTTATTAATAGCTAATAAAAAAATTCGCATTATATAAATAATAATTATATAATAAATAAATTAAATTTTAAATAAAGTTAACATTTTAATAAATATATTTAAACGTATACGAAAAGTTCGAAATGTTTCCTTATTTTCGACGGCCACGAAAACCACCATTCAATAAAATTCGAAAAATATTATATTAATTATAATATTATTACGTTTTATATATCCGCGCATTTTTCTTATCGGCTTTAATTTTTTAATATATTTTACTTTTTTATTTTAAAATTCACTTATTCATTATATATCAAAAACCTAATACGATGCCATTATACCCATATTATTAAAGACAAATTTTTTGTCGGTTTTTACGACGCGTTTAAAATTACCATAACGTCCGATAATATTAAATATGGATTCGCGGAAGCTGGCCTTATTCCATTCGATCCTTATAACTTTTTTTCCGCATTCGAAATTCCTCCAGTTGTATTTACGCCAATCGTCTCCCCGTTGACCTCCGCCGGTTTTATTTTACTCCCCGTAAAAACCTCTAAAAATATCCGTAAAGTAATAAAATAAAAACAATATTTACAAAAGAAATGTAAAATTTATTAAAATAATTTACTAACAAAAATACTTAAATCGGTTAATTTTATAATAAACAATTATGTATTATTATTATATAAAGCCGCTTTTCTTCGGGAAAAAAACATCTAATTACGCAAAATAAACCATATTTTAAGCAAATATCGGAAAACCAAAAGTAGACGTTTTTTTTTAAAAAAAAAGAAATCTTTATAACCGAGTTTTTTTTATTAAAAAAAAACTAATAACGGCTAAAGATAATCGGCGTAAAAAGGTTAAAACTAAAAAACGAAAATATAACGTTTGCGGCAAGCCCGAACATAATACGCGTACTTATAAAGAAATTATAAATACGTTTAACGAAAAAATCCGATTAATTTTAATTAATACGATATATTATTGTTAAATTATTTAAATATATTATTACGAAATATTATAAAATATTACGTTTGCTTATATATTACGCTTGCTTTTGTAATACGTTAACGCTAATTAATTTATATTAAAGTATATATCGAAAAATATAACAAGTATAAGGAAATTAATAATAAAATAAAATAAAATAAAGTAATAAACTTGAAATTTTCGATGTTTATATTTTAAAATAATATTAAAAAAATTTAGGAATAATACGGTACCCGGCAACTCCGAATTACTAAAATCATCTAGAATTTCGACAAAAATCGACGTAAATAAAAGCAGAATAAAGCAATTTAAAATTGTTTATAAAAGAAAAAGATTTAATAAAACCTAATAATTAAGGTAGTAATTTATTATTTTATTTTGTTTTGTTTATATAGTGACGTCTTTTTTAAAAAAAAGGTTTTGTTATTAAAATAAATAATAATATTATAACTTAATTCTTTGGCCGGAGCTCGGAAAGATGCTAGCATTTTATGCGCAGTTAAGGTTTATCGTTAAGATTTGCCTTTAAGGTTTACCTTTAAAGTCTATCCTTAAAATTTACCGTATAAAGTTTAACATCTCCTAAGTTATATTGTCTGACCCTGCCGAACCGTGCAGCCAGCGGGCATAAGATTTATTAAGATCGAAGCTTATCAGCAACTACGTTTTAGTCGGCTTTAAAATAAGGCTTTATAGAATTAAGGTATTAATTTATCTTAACCGTAAAAATTATAAATTAATTATTATATTTGAAAATATTGGATATAATATTTATCGTATAAATTATATCGTAAAATAATTTTCAATATATTTGGCTTAGCCTGAAAAATAAGGTTTAAACTTATTCGATCTTATATAACTAAATTCTTTATGTCAGCCTTTTAGGCGCAGTGAAGGTTTACTTTTAAAGTTTGCCTTTAAGATTTATTTTTGAGGTTTACCGTATAAAGCTTAATATCTTCTAAGTTATATCGTCTAACACTGCTGAACCAGCCAACGAGTATAAAGTTTATCAGAGTCGTAGCTTATTCGCAGCTACGCATATAAGTCTTCTAAGCCGATATCAGTCGAGAAATTATATGCTTACGGAGGCTCAGAACTCGGCTTCAAAATACAAGGACGAATAAATTCCAGCCTTATTTTTCAAACTGAGCTAAATATATAAAAATAATTATACGATATAATGTGTAAGATAAATAATATATTTAATATCTTCGAATAAAATAGTTAATGAATAATTTTTTACGATTATAACAAGTTAGTATCTTAATTTTATAAAACCTTATTTTGAAACTAATTAATACATAGTTGCCGATAAGTTTCGATCTTAATAAACCTTATACTCGTTAGCTAATCCGATAGTATAATATAACTTAAAAGATATTAAGCTTTACGCGGTAAACCTTAAAGATAAACCTTAAAAGCAAACTTTAAAGGCAAACTTTAACGGTAAACCTTGACTGCGTATAAAAGGTTAGCATCTTTCCGAACCCTTGTCAGTTTCAATCGTTCCCACGGCTTCCCAAGTTACCCAAGACAGCATGCCGCGCAAGTTCGACTATACGATACCGGTAGTCCATAACCGCAGGATTGGTCGACTTTAAAATAAGGCTTTATAAAATTAATATATTAATTTATTTTAACCGTAAAAGTTATTAATTAATTATCGTATTCGAAGACATTAAATATAATATTTATCGTATAAATTGTATTATAAATGATTTTTTATATATTTAACTTAGTTTAAAAAATAAGATTTAGACTTATTTAACCTTGTATAATTAAATTCTTTTTAAACTTTTTCGATTTTTAAAACGATATTTTAAAAGTTTAATACCTATATAAATTTTAATACTTTTAAAATTTAAATACTTTAATAAGTTTGTTTTTAAGTATTATCGTAATAAGCGTTTATTTAATATTTGAATTTCGTTGTTACTTAAATTTTACGAAAAATATAATTATAAATATCAACGTATTTTAATTGCGTATTTAAACTTATATTTTTTTAATAACGAACCGTATTATTTATTTAGTATCTGTTTAAATAATCTGCTTCTTATTTAACTTCAAGTTTATAACTATCGACAGTTATAGTAATTTGTTAAAAGGAACAAAGAAGCTTTAAATTATAGTCCGGAAATTGCAAGAACAAAAAAACTAAAGCTGTATCTAGCTGCTTTTAATTCTAGTTACAAATAAGAAAACTTAAACAGTAACTTACATTATATTACAACATACTCTACTTATAACAGCTTTAAAAAGATTTTATATAAAAATAACCTTTAAAATAACTTTTAAAAAGTTGATATTTGTTTTCGTATTAAAAAAATAATTATATTTTATATGTTCATTTTTTAAACGATAAAGTTATAGAAAATAATATTATAAACTGTCGGCAAATGTGTTGTAATTTTTCAGACTGGGAGGAAAACTTAATTATTTGATTTCTATTCTGCAACTAGGGGTATAGAAGAGCAGCCACATTATTATTAAAGAATTAAAACGAAAAAAAAGAAAATATAACCTTTGTAACAAGCTCGAATATAATGCGCGTACATATAAAAAGTTATAAATACGTCTAGAAAAAAATGTTTTTCGATTAATTTACATTAGTTATTACGAAATACGAAAATTCGTCCAGCTCGTTTATACGCGTAACTTGCTTATATTATACGTTATTATAAACTTTAAATTTAAAATAAATAAGTTTTTTTAAAACGTAACACGAAAAATTTATTACGTTACATTAATTAAGTTAAAAGTATATTAAAACTTTTATATTTTGTAAAAAATGTTAATTGATTTTCTATATTATTAAATTATTATAATTCTTAATAAACAGTTAATTTTTTTTGGTTTTAAAAATTAATCGCAAATAATATAATTTATTATTGATATTATAATTATTTTTTAAACTCCAATTTTACTAAAGCTTTGTTTAAAAATACGACATAATATTAAAATAATATATATTAAATATTTAAGTATATTTTATACGGAGTTTTTTAAGCGTTTAATCCTTAACATTTTCGTTTATTAGCGTTTCGATTCGTATAAAAATCTTTATAATTACTTTATTTCGACTTTTTTAAAAACTTTAATATGTAACTAATTATTATTTAATTTTGCTTTATTTTAATTAAAATATTTATATATTAAAAAATTAAATTAAATAATAATTAGTTCTATATTAAAGTTTTTAAAAGACTTGTAATTACTTTATAGTAATTAATCTCGTTGCAATAATTTCTATAGTAAGTATTATTATTATATAAAATAATTTGTTTAAATTATTAATATCCACATTTCGAAAAATCGTTACGTTATTTTTAAATTATAAATCTTTATTATTTTATTATTCTTTTCTAATTTTTAACTGATTTAAAAATTTGTTTTAATTCTTTTTCATACTTACTTTTAGTATTTACAAGTAATCGATTATCATATACTTTTTCAGATTTTTTTAATTTTATATACTATTTTTTTACATTATCGTTTACATTTAAAGAAGTTTATAAAATAAATAAAAATACTATATTTAAAATTTACTTTATAAAGTTATTATACTTTTTCCTGAAAACTTTTTATTTTTATTTCCGTAAGTATTAATCGTATATTTTTCATTATAAAATTAATATTTTTTAATTACTATTTTGTATAACGTGTTATACAAGTTCACCGGATGCACAAGCTTATCGGATAGTTTTTAGCACCTCTTAATAACTAGCTTAAATAACTTAACTATAATACTTTAAATTAATTTTAATTAATCGTATTATCTTTCGTCGACTGCATTTATAGCTTTTGAATAAATGTACGTCTATATTAAAATTTATAACGAATATTATATTATTATTACTTTTTTTAACTTTTATATAATCTATTATTTTCAACAGCTATTAATAGCAATTCTTTCCTATAACCTTTTTGCTGGCTAAAAAAATTCGTTTATTTTCTATATAAAGTTTTTTTTAAAAGGTTTATTTTAATTATTTAATTACGTAAGTTTCGAATTATTACGAAATAAAGCTCGATATACGTTACTAGACGCGCTATTATATACGCTATTATATACGCTACAACATACTTACGCACTTTGCGAAACGCCTCGTAACGCGTTCTTTAATACGTTTCCTGATATATATCTTTAGCGTATTAAAGCTGGACAAGAAATACTCGTATATATAAATTAAAAAGTCGGTTAAAAATATTTCTTTTATCGCTCTACTTTAATTTTAACGAATTAAAGATAAGATTAATTTAAACGCGTTAAAAGCCGGTCGATTGCGAGCGGATTTAAAAAATACTAATAATATAACGTTTATAATAAACTCTATAATAATACGGACTTTTGTTTAAAAGTTATAAAGTGTTATGACCATCTAAGCTTGGCTTCTTGGCAGACGGTCGGAGGTTAATTGAATTATTTCCGACGTAAGTCTTTGAATTACAAATATAGATCCGGATAAATCCCCGAATTTAAGGGAGTTTATATATTTAAAAAGTATAAATCCGAAAAGATTTTCCGATTTATAAAAATCTAGTTTATTTATACGATATAGATTTAAAAAAGTGAACGAATTTAAATAGATCTTAATTAAAATATATACGCTTATTATTTTAATAGTTTAAATAGTACTTGTTTATAATATAATTTAATTCTTTAATTCTTTACGGTTATTTATTATTATTAAATGTAATTATTATTTTATTATTTAAAATTTTACGATAATATTATTAACAAAAACCGTACGATTAAGTTTAAATTAATTAAATTTATAACCGTTATACGTTATAAGTTTTTATTTAATAACACCGTTAAATTTTAAATAATATTTAATATTATTATTGTATCAATTAATATCTAAAATAATGTTATTTAATAATCTTAAACAGAAATTACTCAACTTAAAAATAAAGTTTAATAATTTAAACATTAATTTAAAACCGAAGTATTAATTATAATAATTATTAAAAGTAAAATTAAAAAGCCGGAATCTTTTAATAATAAAAAAGGTTGCAATATTTCTTACAGAAACTAAAATATATTGCCGGTTTTTAAATTTAAAAAATCCGTTAAATTAAATTCTCGACGTAATAATTTATTTTACTGAAAACGTTATAAATTAATTCGAATTTATTATACGAAATTACCTAAGAATTAAAAAATTCGATAAATTCTTTTCTAAAAATTCTTTAAGTATTATATTAATTTCGAAAATTAATTCCAAAATAAATTTATTAATTTAAATAAAATACGGACCGTACCGTAAAAACCTTCTTAGTTCCGAAAAGATTAACGTTTAAATATACTATAACATTTAAAACCTTAATTATTATAACAGAATATAAAAACGATAGAAAAGATATTATAATTAATATATTATATAAAAAATTAAAACAAAAAACGTTAAAAACGAATAAATTAAAGTTAATCGGACTATAGACTTTAATAAATTTACTACCGAAGCCGTAAAAATTAATAACCAATAATTTAAAAATTGTTTAAAAAAGATATTTTATTCCGAAACCAAAGCACTTTAAAGCTAATTTTTTTTTAAAATACGCGATTTATTTTCGACCTTTACGAAACTTATTTAAAATTTATAAAATTAAGAATTATTTAATCCAAAAAGAGTTTATTTACTTGCTATAATTACGGAAAATAAAAACATATTACACGATAATATAAAACCTAAAATCAATTATAATAATAAATTTTAACTTTCATAAGCTAGTACTAAAACGAAATTAACGATACGAAGATAATTTATATAAGTTGCGTTTAATATCTTTATTAAAAATACGATAAGGATTAAAAAAAGCTGCAAAGTTATTCCAAGCAGTAATTAAAACCTCTATTTTTATTAAGTTAAATTTTATTAAATATTTTTAAAAATATAAAGAATAAAAAATTAAAAAATTAAATATAATTTACCTTTTTAATTATAATAACGACAAAAAAACAATTAAGTAATATTCGACGATTAAATAAAGGAATATTAGGGATAAAACGAAAATTTATACTTAAAAAAGCCTAATAGATACGGAAAGCTTTACGCCGTTAACTGCAAACAACCTTAATACGGAATATACGAAAATTACAGAAAAATAATCACATAACGAATTATACGTATATAGCGATAAAGCTTGAATTTTAATATTAAATAAACGATAATCCGAAAAATAACCATATAAAACGAAATTAACGAACAAATACTATTTAAAAGCTGGCTAAAAAAAGTTATCTTATAAAAATTCCTCTTTGTTATTATAATTAATGTAATTATTAAACGTAAAAAAACTTAATTTAAAAGATAATAAAAAAGATTTATTAAAAAATGATTACGGATTTATAGTTTTAATTAACGCTTACCGAAAACTTAATAGAATAATATGTTTCTAAAAAAAAGATTCGATTATTCTTTTTAAAAATAATTAAAAGATTTTAAAATTAAAATATATTATTAGAAAAAAATTTTAAAAACAAATTATTTATTTGAAAATTACGTTACGTTGATAAAATCAATATTTATAGTAATTATAAAAGTTAAATAAATACCTGTTAAAATACATTATAAAATTCGAAAATAATTTAAAAACAATAACGTTATTTATAAAAAAGCTTTAAGTTAACAAAGAAGAATAAAAGTAAATAATAATACTTTAAAAAGTTTTTATTTGTAGTAGAAACTGCAAAAAACGATTTAATTACAATTTAAATATAAAGTTAAAATACAATATACTGTAATAATAAATTATTAAATTATATAAAGAAATTATATTATTTTAAAAATAATATATAAATTATAATTATCATAATAAAAAAAGAAAATCTTTACGAAATCAAAAATATCGAAAATTAAATATTTAATTACGATAATAAATAAGTTAAATACGAAATTAATTACTTTAAAATATTCGTTAAAAAAATTAATTGTTAATTACGATATTTTTTAAAAAATTTTACAATATAGTTTTAAGGTTACTATAGTTAAAGCACTATAATTTAGCTATCGATTAAAGATATACTTAAGTAAATTTCGATTTTCCTTTTTATAAATACGTAAAATAATATAAAATTTTAATATTTAATTAATAAAGTTAAGAAATATAAATATAAAAACACGATAAAACCTTTATTACCTAAAGAAATAAAATACGTAACAAATAAAAGGCATATTAAAAAGATATAGCGTATTATTATAAACTTTAAAGCATAATTTCGGTAAATAAATAATAATTTATTAATGCAAGGTCGAATAGGTTCAAGCCTTATTTTCCAGGCTGAGCTAAATATATAGAAAATTATTATACGATATAATTTGTACGATAAATATTATATCTAGTATCTTTAAACATAATAATTAATTAATAATTTTACGGTTAAAATAGATTAATATTTCGGTTTTATAAAGCTTTATTTTAAGGCCGATTGCTAGGTCCCCGTAAGTACGTAATTTTGCGATTGATATCGGCTTAGGAGATTTATATACGTAGTTGCTGATAAGCTTTGACCCTGATAAACCTTATACCCGTTGGTTTTACGGTTCGGCAGTGTTAAATAATGTGATTTAAAAAATGTTAAACTTTACGCGGTAAATTTTAAGGATAAACTTTAAAAGTAAATTTCAAAGGTAAGTTTTAACGGCAAACCTTAATTACGTATAAAAGGTTAGTATTTTTCCAAACCCTCGCCAGTTTTACGGTTAAAAATATTAAATGTTAACTAGAAAAAAGGTTAAAATTTTTAATTTCGATTATTTTTATAACATCTTTTTAAGTTACCTAAGATACCATATTACGTAAATCCGGGTATACGATACCGGTAATCTACGGCCGTAAAATTATTATTAAAACCGTTTTATTAACGGTACAAAATTATTAAAAAATTACCGGATAAGCTAAAATTATCAACATTATTATTAATCCAAAAAATCTTTTCCAAAATAATCAACTTCGGCTTTTAATTTTCGGATACGATTTAATTTACGAAAATAACGGTAATCGATTTTTGAAAAAGCGTATGCCGGAAAGTATAACGATTATGGCGAAATTATTGGCAAAATTGGAAAAGAAAAATAATAACAAATTTAAAGATTTCGAAATTTAAATTTTGGAACGATATAAGCTGGAAAATTACGAACGATAATTTGCTCGATTGCTTTGGATTGCGAAAACCGCCCAGAACTTCTATAAGAATCGACGTAGATAGAAGTTGCGAAAGGAATGGGTTTAATGAAGTCTAGGAATTAAGGTAGCAATCTATTATTTTATCCAATTTTGTCTATACGGTTACGTCTCCTTTAAGGAAAAATAATTTATTAATAAAGCTTAAAAAGCTATTTTAATATGTACCTAAAATATTATTAAAATATTATAAATATAAACAACTATTTTTAAAGAAAAAGTTTAAAACAAAATTACTGCTTTATAATAAATAAACTATAAAATAATTTTTAAAAATAAAAAAACGATTACTTTTTCCTACATTTTAAAACTTAAACTAAATAAAATTAAAGCTATTATATAATTACTTCGAAAACAAATTTAAAAAGAAATTTATATATAACGTTTTAAATTATTAATAAAATATTTAATATTTTTCGCAGTAAAAAGTTTTTACAATCCGTTATTAATAATAAATAATTTAATAACGTTGTTATTAAAATAAAGCCTTATTATTATTAATTACTAATATAAACAATCGCTTATATAAAATAAAATAATTTATATTTTTAAATTTAAGAAAAAGATATAACCAAATATAAATCAAGTTAAATAACAAATAAAAAAAAGATATTTAAAATTAAATACGAACTTTCGAATACTTTATTATACTTTTTGAATTTATAAACGTGCCAACAACCTTTTAACGAATAATAAACTATATATTACGAACATATTTAGATATTTTCGTTATATGTTACCTTAACGACATCTTAATTTATTCGAAAATAAAAAGAATACATATAAAATATTTCTATAAAATTTTATAAACGTTATAAAACGTTAATTTTGTAATTAATTGAAAAAAGATTTTGATAAATTAAAAAAGAAAAGTTTTAAGTAAAAAAATAAAATATCTAATATAAGTATTTATTTTTAAATATATAAACATAAACCTTAAAAAGTTTATAATAATTAAAAAATAAATATAATTTATAAATGTTAAAAAAAATATAAACATTTAAAAATTTACGAATTATTATAAAGAAGTTATACGTTACTTTAATAATAAAAAATTATACTATTAATAAACCTTAGTAAGAAATTTAAATAAATATTAAAAAAATTAAAAAGCTTTTAAACAATTTAAGAAAGATTTAATTAAGAAATTAATATAAATTATATATAATTTAAAGCAATTGATTAAATAAAAACTAACGTTTAAAGTTACGTTTTAAAAATTAGAATCAGATATCGAAACGATTAAAAGAAACTTTATCTTATTATTTTCTATTTTAATAAATTATATAAAACCGAATAAAGTTATTTAAAATATAATGAAAAAATCAATTATCGTTAATATTTTTAAAAAGTTTAACTATTTATTTAAAAGCAATATAAATTAAATCAAAATATATACGAACTATAAAAATAATATACATTTTTTACGATACAAAATTAATTTGAAAATAATTATATTACGTAGAATATTTCTCTAAATTTAATTACTTTATTATTTATCATAAAAGTTTAAAAAATAACAAAGCAAACGTATTTAATAAACGACTTAATTTAAAAAAATATTAAGGTTAAAATATAACAAACAATTTCCGATATAATACCTGGGAAATATTTATAATAATAACGAATTATTACAAAAATAAGATTTAATTAATATATATTAGTACATATAATAATATAATAATAACCTATTTAAAAGATATCAAATAAACAAAACTTAAGTATTAAAAAAACTTTAAAAAACCATAATATAAACTATATCTAAATATTAATTATATAAATACCTAGAAATTTATATAATTTTAAAACGTTTAGAACGAATATATTATGTTTTGAAAATAAAATTAGCCGTATAAAAAATAATACGATAATACGATAGTTATACTAAAGTAAAAATACGCCGGTATAAACTTTACGAAAAATTATAATTATTATTAATTATATAACGATTATAAAATTTTATTATATTTAACTTTATTATTAAATTTTTTCTATTAAAAAATTTAATTATAAAAGTATATTATAATTATATATTCGTAATTATTAATTAATTTACGAAATTTTTTAATCTTTTACTTTATAACGAAAATAACGATACAGAATAACTTATATATTTTTTCTTTAATACGTCTTAAATATTTATAAATTTTAATAAGAATTATATTAAATAAAAAAAAAATTTACTTTAACATTCTGGTAAAAATTAATAACTTAAGTGAAATTAAATATAAATTATTTAACGTATTTATAATATTTATTAATTACGAACAAAACAATTAAATAGAAAAATTATTAATTATATAACGAACTTATAATACTAGTTGTTATAAAAATATTAAAACGACGTTAATATTTCATAATTTTAATTTTAAATCAAAACGTTAAAAAAATTAATATAAAAATAATTAAAGTAACTATATATCGAAATAAAATAAAATTTAAATTTTTACGTAATTAAATAAATAAATGTTATTATTAAAAACAGTTAAAAAATTACGTTTTTCGAAAAAGGAAAAAATGTATTAAATTACCAAGAATATTTAAATTAAACGACTTAACAAAAAAATCGACTTTAAATATATTAATTTAAATAGAATTAGGAAAAAAATTAACAAAAATTATAAATTAAAATTATTATTAAAAATTAACCTTTATTTAATTTTTATATTTCTTTCTTTAAATTAAAAACGAATACAATTAAAATTAATATAAATTAAATTATATTATATTATATTATAAAACACGTATTAATTTATAAAGCAAAAGAAAAAAGAAAAGAAAAATCTGGATATACGGAAACAAAACGGATTTACTTAATATCTAATCAAATATAAAAATTACCTAAATTTCGAAAATATCTAAAAACTCGTAAAACTTTTTTATAAACGTTTAACGCTTTTTAGAAAACTTTTACCGATAACGTGAGAACTGTTAAATTTAAAAATATTTTAATTTACGTTATTTAATAACGTTTAATAAATTTTTTAAGGTTTTAAAATAATTTATTATCTCATAATTTAAACAACTTCCGTAATTTATATAGTCGTTTCGGCTTTTAATCCTTTTTATTATTTTAGTTCATTTAAATATTAAAGCTTATAATTTACTGTCTTAATACTTCTAATACGAAAAATCCTTCGTTATTAGCATAATTATTAAAAACTGGCCATTACTTTCTTCATTTCTTAATATATATATATATTGCGATCGAAATAACCGTTTTTCGGCCAAAACTTCTTTACGTTTTAAACGTTCTGATTTTAAATAATATTAGGTAAAAATTTAAAAGGTACGTCCGAACTATCGTAACTCCGTTTTTTAAAAATATTATTTTTATAACAAATCGCCTTTTTTATTATAACGTACTTTTTCTTATTTTTAAAATATGAAAAATAAGGTATAACATCGAAATTTTACTATTAAATAAAAAAAGTTAAAGATTTACATGCTTTTTTTTTCAAAAAACGTTTGCAGGATTTTTACCTTTTAATATAATTATGTATAACGATTAAAAAATAACCGAAAAACCATAACGTTCCATACTATTAAACGGACTAAACCAGTAAGCAGACCAAAATCTTACACTTTGTAACAACGAATCAAATAATTTAACCATAACATATTAAATTAATTCCAATTAATCGTATCCTTTTTCGCAAAACGTATTTATAGCTTTTTAATAAATGTACGCATTATATCAAAGCTTATTATAAACGTTATATTACTATTCCTTCTTTTTAACCCGTCTATAACCGACTATTTCCTAATACTTTCAAGCTAATATTACCTCTATTTCGTACGACCTAAAGCCGACCGATTAAATAACTATTTTCGATCGAAACTTTAACCTAAATACGTAAACATTTTTTATCCGGTTTTAATACATTAAAAATATACGTCGGAAAACGTATTATAAAACGCGTTGAAAGTACGTTAAAAGCATATTAAAGAGTATAAAGGGTCCGTACGGGGCATTTCGCAGAGCGTATAGCAAGGCGTATAATAAAACGTATCGAGTTTAATTTCGTAATAACTCGAAATCTATATAATTATACGATTAAAATAAACGTTTTCTAAAAAAAAAAAATTTATTATATAAAATAAATAAGTTTTTTTAGTTAGCAAAAAGAATTATAACAAAAATTTATTATTAATAATTATTAAAGTTAATCGGTTACAAATAAATTAATAAAAAGGAATAATAATATAACGTCCGTAACAGGCCTTAATATAATACGTACATTTATTTAAAAGCTGTAAAAATAATTAGCAAAAAAGTATTCGATTAATTAAAATCGATTTTAAATGTTATAATTAAGTAATTTAAATTATTTATTACGAGGTGTAAAATTTTAATTCGTTTATTAGTTTGGTCCGTTTAATAATATAGTACGTTATATAAAAAGAAAAGTTATTTACTAAATAGACGTAATAAATAATTAATTTTTAAAATATTTTTTTTTTCAAAAAAGAAATTGTATTATAACTAATTAAACTTAATTTATTAGCAAACGGTCGGAAATTAATTAAATTATTTGCGACGTAAAGCTTTAAATTACGTAATATAAATCCGAATAATTTTCCGGATTTAAAGAGATTTATATATTTAAAAGATATAAATCCGAAAGAATTTCCGGATTTATAAGAATTCAGTTTATTTATACGGTATAAATCCGAAAAAATAAATAAATTTAAACGGATCTTATTTAAAATATATACGCTTATTATATTTATAATTTAGCTATTTAAATTACTTATAATTATTTATTATTACTAAACGTAATTAATACCTTATTACTTAAAATTTTACGATATTATTATTAATATAAATCGTATAACTAAGTTTAATAATTAGTTAAGCCTATAGCCGTTATATAAAGGCGGTCGGTAAAAGATAATTATAATACCTTAAATTAATTTTTATTAATCGTATTAAGTTATTCAAATCAGTTATTAAAATATGCCAAATACTATCCGATAAGCTTATATAACAAGTTATAAAAATTTAATTTTTATAAAATCGGGTTTTTTTAATAGTTTTTATAAAAAATAAGATATTAATTTGCGTTAAATAAGGAATTTATTTTTTATAACGTTAGGTTTTTAAAAATTAACAAATTATAAATGGTTTAAATTAAAGTTAATATATTTTTACAAATTATATTTCTTTACTTTAATTTTAAATTTGGTTTTAAACTTATATATAAAGTGTTTAACGATAATAAGGTAACTATTACTATATTAAAATATATACAAGGTCAAGTACTATTAGGTATCTAGCTATATACAAGCTGAAGCCGACACGAAGTTACACGATATATATATACACGTCCAGTAACATGACGCGACCGGAGAGCACCTCCGAAAAACCGTACCTACAGGCGGGCCGGATGAAAAACCAGTAAAAGTTATTAAAAACAATGATAAATAATGAAAGTATACGATGATTTGATTGGTTCCAGAACTTTTACCCCGCAGCTAGCTCCAATGCCCCCAACCACTTTAATTTGGCGCCGATACGACACAGGAGCCGAAGCTCCTAATGGTGCGTGCACTGGGCTTGGCGCGTTCCAGAACACGTTGTCCCAAGCTGGATTCGAACCAACTGTCTTTCGCACGCTGCAGGTTGCCCAGGTCTGCCGCGATTGAAAATACGACACCCAGGCTCGCGACTACTAAGCCATTGGGACATATTAAAATAGATATATATAAATAATTTTCATTAATATATAAGTAATAATATTTTAATAGTAGTTAATTAATATTTTATTCGAATTAAGCGAATACGATTTTTAATCATTAAATATCGGGAACATCGGTTATGTTGTTATATTAGGCTAACTGCGGATGCTGTAGCATTCGTTCAGCTTTTGGGTAGTCTAGCGACGGAACATATATATGCCGACCAGTAGGTGACCTTTCCGTATATGGGGTGCGCTACGCACCCCCCAGCTAGCTGACACGACCAGGCACCTCGGCGGCTCAGCGTTCGGCGGAAAACGCCCTGCCGGTGCTGGCCCCATGCCACACCGAGTCTGCAGGCTTTGGCGCTTCCGGTCGTGGTTCCCAAGTAATGATAGGCTCGATTATGGTTGAGGTTCAGTACCAGGGCGAACGATGGGATGCGAGAGGGGCGAGAGTAGAGTTGCTGAGGATGATACTGTTGATGAGTGAAACCGTTGATGAGGCAGAGGAGTTGACGAGGTAGAGCTCTTGACGAAGGCGAGATGATGAATAACAATCAATTCGGAGAAAGGAACATAACTAGGACGTTCTGTAGAGCATTGCACCATGGTTATGTATAGGCACAAAGGGAGAGAAAGGCTATGTATGGTGTGTGTGTGTGTTCGCGAAACACGATAGCTCCAGAATTGGGACGTACAAAGGACACAGTGCTATCCAGGCTTCCCGGAGGCAAAGAGAAGGCATCCGATTTAGTGGAAGCGAGCATCGGTTCGTCGAGGTTCGTGAAGTCGAGGAGCTGGCAGTGCAGACGGGATTCCTCCAGCGACTTCTTCATTGTGCTTATGGAAAACAGGTCACGATCCTCCAGGCGCCTAACATGTCGCGTTTCTCAAACCACATATTCGTGGTCGAAACAGCAACAGAGCGAAGTCGCAAGATGGAGCTGTTGACGAAGTAGAGTTATTCAAGATTTACCGGTAAATTTAGATCGCAGAAGAGTGAACCTGTTGGAGAGTGAAGTTGTTGAGTTAAAGTAGCAGAAGAGGTTGATGAGGGAATGATACTGAACAACAATCAGCTCAGAGAGGGCTGTAGCTAGGACATCCTGTGGAGCATTGCGATGTGATGCCAACCAAGCACATAGGAGTTGTACGCGTGTATATGTGTGGGTTATGTGTGTGTTTGTGTGTAGTCCGTGTGCGTGACCGTAAGACATAATCAGGTCGAGAGAGCAACAGAGTGAAGAAACAATGTGATATAGAACTAAGCAGAAGAGAGAAGTGATATAAGTAAAGACATGAAGTGCCTGGAGAAAAGGCAGGAGTGGAAGAGGTACTGTATAGAGTTGGATAACGTGAGGTTGTTGGCACAACTGTGTAAATAGGTTGAAAGGAAGGTGGAAGTGAAAAGTGGAAGTGAGAGACGGACAGCCATACGGTGCAATGTGTTGACCTTGAAGAGTATAAGGAGAAGCAGAGCTGAGAGCCTGCCAATCCAGAGGCTGTGTTGAGAGGAAGTTAGTTGCCGTGAGACGTGCCGAGCCTGTTACGAGTTAAGAGAGACAAATATGCGACAAGACAAGCGAAGGTGAGAAATAGAAGAGCTTTGGAATGTATACGACAAGCTGAGCTGTTGGCAGAGAGGGTATATAGGCAACCCAGCTGGGCAGGCAAGAAGCTTTTGTTCCGTCGGGGACAGAAGTGAAGTATGCGAGATGCTTGGAAGCACAGATAACGCGCGCCTGTATGGAATGCAGGAGATTCGTGGATGTAGAAATAAACCGTGTGTGGACGGAGGAAAAGTAAAGAGAGGTATGATGTATATATATGTGAGAGATAGAGAGAGATGATGGAGGCAATAAGAGATAGATATATGTACATATGGAAGGGTAAGAGAGTGAGTATGTCTGTGTGTGTGGCAGAGAGAGAGTGTGTGTGCGTATGTAGCAGAAAGAGAGCGACATAGGAATAAAAGAGAGAGGAAGTGAGGGTGTCTATGTGTGTGAAAGAGGTTATACAGGCAACTACCTAGCCAAACAGGAAAGCTTTCTTATCAATCACAAACGTCAGAAAATGCGAGAGGCTTGAAGGGCACTAAATAATGCCGGTATGGGTATGAGTAAAGCAGTGTGTAGTTGATGGAAGCTATTCCAGCTGATGAGATGGAGCTGCGAGGAGTAAGGCAGCGAGCAGTTGAAGGAAGCTACTCGAGTTGATAAAGGGAAAGCATATCAGAGAAAAGCAGTGAGGATATAGAACGAGGGCTTTGCTCAGAGAGAGTGGGACCTCAACAGAACAGCCGCTGGGAATGAAGGAAAGAATCCATGTTGGCTTACCTAAGTGTCCTGAAGCCGAGAAGCATAGAAAAGGACCTTGAGTATATACTCATCTACAGTGCTGGACAGCTATATAAGTCAGAAACCTGGCACGTTGAGCCACCAACTTGAAGAAGCCGTCGGGCACGATGTTTAGACGAGGTAGATACGTGGATAGGAAACAATAAAAAGGCGATGCAACTTGGAACGGTACCTCTAGTTAATGTGGGAGCGGGTATGGGAGTGCAGTCGTGTATGTTTACAGCGTGGCGTGGTGGAGAGAAACAGCAACTGGCAGAACAGCCGAGAGCGACTAAGGTGACGCAGAAAGTTTCCTTGGAAGGGTCCATCTAACTGCTTTGGAAGAAAGCGGCAGTTGTTCTAAGAGAAGGAAGGCGCTATGTAGTATGCATCCTCCTTAGTTATACTTTAAGTTTGCACTTTGTCTTTGGAGTAATTAAGCTAACACAACAAACAATCTTGGTCGCCGACCAGACAGTATAGGCGCCAGCACAAGGCAACAAACAAGATAAGGAGAGGCCTTAACAGTGTAAAGAGTTAATGCCCAAGTGTTCAGTAAGATTTTATATTCTAACTACCTGGGTGCTCAGCCAGAGGATGTCTATAACCACCTAGCTGAGAACCTCTCTCCCTGACCTCGACAACACCCTTCCACTCTCCCCTCTTCGCTTCTCCCGAACGTGATAGACACGGACGCACCCTCTCTCACTGTCCGGCTTCGATCTCTCCCCCGGTAATCACATCAGTCTCCCCCTTTCGACTCCTAATACTGCAGTAAACGGCCGCGCCATCTCAAAGCAGCGCAGCACGAGGAAAAAACACTCCAACACACGCGCATCCACACCCAAACGTGACGAACGAAGAAACGCCACATTATAAACAGTAATTCGGGGCCGACGCTGGCAGCAGCTGACTTCTCTCTTCTTGTAATAAACATGCTATCTCTGTACGCAGAAACACGCCGCCCGTAACCCAGACAGAACTTAGCCAGACCCTGAACAAACGCCGATGACTGCATAGCTTTACTTAAAAGCCACAAGGTAGTGATAGGTAACAGATCTAAAGCAACATGGTTTCTGGTCGGGTCGGGTTTATTGGACAACGCAGGGTAGGTGGGGATATGTATGCGAATGTGCTCTTTGTCCGCCCAATGAGCCCCCTCTCGCATCAGGAGATATTATGGCTGAAATGGAGCCAGCCATATATGCAGGATAAAGCGACGAGAGTATCTACAACCCAATGCGAAAAATGGAGCGCTCAAAACGATCGAAGCACGGAAAGAGTCGTAACGTCGTTAGAATATGGTTGCCAGTCTGATGGTCTCCACCGAGACCACATGTATGTACCTTCAGCCATCCTGGAACCGGATGGACGTCAAGCAGTCACTCTCGTGTTGATCACATGATGATGCAGCAACCGCATCCGCCCTTCGTTTTTTCTTGCTGTTCTTCCGGAGGCTCCGGTACTCTGATGGTCTGGGTTGTCTTTATCTGAGTTTGAGTCTGCTGTTGTGGCAGTCTTGGGCTGGGCAGAGGGCTGACGTTGGGTTTGTCCTGAATTTTTGGCATGGTTGAATAGGAACCCGTGCCTGGTCGACTCAGGCTCGGGCTCTTAGCATCGGCTCGTAATGGCCATTCGTCCTGTCGTTCTTCGCCATTGCCGTCCTGCCGTTCTTCGCCATTGCTGTCCTGCTGTTCTTCGCCATTGTCGTCATTGTCACCATCCTTAGACTTTTCGGCTTCGGGGGCCTTAAGGAAGCCCTCCTCATTAAGCGGGCGAAACTCTTTGTCGTATATATTCCCAAATTTGCCTTCCTGCTCCCATTTTTCTTGCTGTAACCTCTTGGCCACGGTAGGGAGGAGTTGCTGATCGGGCGGAAGGCGCGGGTCAGGCTTATAAGCTGAGACCATCCACGGCGGATCGCCTTCCGGTGCCCTCGTCGGAGACAATTCGCCGGACCGAGTAAGTGGGCGCGTTGAGGACGCACTCCGATTTTTGGATCCCGATCGTGTTTTCGGTCGGCTTTGTGCTGGCTGCTTATCTTTGGGTACTGTCTTACGCGTCGCGTTTGTCGTTGATTTCTTAGGAGAAACGTCAGTAGTGGAGCGCTTTGCTAGCTGAACCCGTTCGGGCTCCTCGAGAGCATTGGCGCTACCGCTTCGTGACCGGGACTGTGGCACCGGGATAGACGACTCGTGATCCAGCAGATTACCACTGGCCTTCCGCGATACAGGGTTGCCTCGTTCGACAGGATCTCGTGCGGCGGACGAGATTGGCGCAGGACTTAGTTTCGGTACGGGAATTCGCGACCCCTTCCCCGAGCCGTTCGGTGCATAATACAGTCGCTCCTGTGGATCCTCTGCAATCTCTTCAGGGAGCCGCAAGTCCCACGTAGAGGCCGGTGCTTCCGAGTCGAGCGGCTTCTCCGAAAGTGACGAGTTCTTCCGAGACCTAGTGAACGTTTGCTGCTCCGAACCATCCGCAGCACGTCGGTGACCGTTCGTCTTCTCTTGACTCCGATCTCGCCGTGGTCGACTGTGTGACCTCGGCTTGGGTAGTATGATGCCGGCTGCCTGCAATTCTTCGTTTTCTATCTTGGCGAGCTTGTCCCTATGAATCCATTTTGAGTTCACGTCGTCTTGGGGTTCGTCTACGACCGATCGCCTCTTCTCGGGGCGCGAAGCAGACTGACCAGGCTCGAGATTCTCTAGAGCGCTGTCAGCTACGCTGGTTGTACCCTTCGATTGGTGCTCAGTCCCTCCTTCGGCTGCTGGCAGCGAGGTTTTCTGATCTCCAAGTAAAGCCGTACTTTTCGCGGGAGAAGATTCGTCAAGCGTGTACGAGTCGTAGTCCAAGTGGCCGTTCTGCAAATGGGGGGGCTCTGTTGGCTCATCGTCCATCAACTGCGGATCCTTCATAGAATTCTGCAATAAGAAGCACGCGTCAGTTGAGACATATTCTTAGGAATGAGATCGACATGACGTCGGGGGTTTAGTCGATACAGACTTGGGACTGTGTCCAGCCCCGTGAACCGCTGCATTGTCGACTCACCGTTCGATAACCTGAGGACGACAGGCTCCATGCGGGCTTATGTCCATGAGAACTGCTCGGAGGAGTGAGAGTGGTTGTAGTAGTCGCACCCGGCGCGACTGGCATTGCTGCCATTTCGATCGCCGGGGGCGCAGGTGTTACCTGGAGGACGCCGTAATGATGTCTGTTCGTCCGCCGATGCCTCCGAACGAACTCTCGATTAGATCGTCAGCTGCCGTATTTTGGGGGGGGGGGGGGGGGT